>WOXC01010874.1:190000-285241 GCA_011680675.1 Gymnobelideus leadbeateri | reverse complement strand
TTGGGACAGAAGGTCCCCTGGCTGGTGGCAAAGTCCTACTGTGGCAACTAGCCCACAAGTCAAGTAATTGAGTGGCAACATGCCTAGGCAAAGGAAACAAAATAAACAGAAGAATGCAACATTAGACTCCTATTTTGGGGGCAAAGAGGATCAAAGCATGGAACAGGAGGAGGACTGTGAGGTCAGAACTCCTTCACCAAAAGCCCCAAATGAAAATATAAGCTGGCTACAGGCCATAGAGGACCTTAAGAAGCAGATAAGAGAAGTGGGGGAAAATTGGGAAGAGAAATGATAAAGATGCAAGAAAAGTATGAAATGACAGTCAACAGCCTGACTGAGGAAAATAACACCTTAAAAAATAGACTAACTCAAATGGTAAAAGAGGCTCAAAAAGGCAATGAGGAGAAGAATGCCTTAAAAAGCCGAATTTGCCAGATGGAAAAAGAATCTCAAAAGCTCACTAAGGAGATTAATTCCTTCAGAGTTAGAATGCAGCAAATGGAAGGTAGTGGCTTATGAGAAATCAAGATCCTATTAAGCAGATCCAAACAAGTTAAAGAATACAAGGCAATGTGAAATATCTCATGGGAAAAACCACTGACCTGGAAAAAGAGATCCAGGAGAGATAATTTAAAAATTATTGGACTATCTGAAAACCATGATCAAAGAAAGAATGTAGAAATCATCCTTCAAGAAATTCTCAAGGAAAATTGCCCTGTTTTAGAAGAAGAGGGAAAAATGGAGGTTGAAGGAATCCACCAATCACCTCCTGAAAAAGATCCCAAAAAGAAAACACCTAGGAATATTATACCCAGGTTCCATAATTCCCAGATCAGGGAGATAATATTACAAGCAGCCAGGAAGAAACAATTTCAATATTGTGGAAACACAATCAGGATAACACAGAATCTGGCAGCTTCTACACTGAGGGACTGAAGGGCATGAAATATGATATTCCAGAAAGCAAAGGCACTGGGATTAAAACCAAGAATCACCTACCCTGCAAAACTGAGTATCATATTTCAGGGGAAAATATGGTCAGTCAGTGGAAGAGAGGACTTTCAAGCATTTTTTGAGGAAAAAACCAGAGTTGGATAGAAAATTTGACATTCAGACACAAGAAGCAAGAGATGCTTGAGAAAGTAAACAGGGGAAATAAATCATAAGGAACTTATCAAAGTTGAACTATTTACATTCCTACATGGAAAAAGATAACTGTAACTGATGAAACCTTTCTCAGTATGAAAATAGATGAAGAAGCTTATATGGGCATATGAATACATATGTGAATGTGTGTATATATGTTTGCAGGTATACATGGATAGAGGGCACAGGTCAAATTTAACAGAAGGGATGATACTTAATGGGTGAAATTGAGAGGTGAGAAAAGAACATAATGAGAGGAGATGGGGAGAGACAGAATCAGATAAACTATCTCATGTAGAAGAGGTGAGGGAAAGTGGTTGCAGTGGAGGAGTTTTAAGATCAAATGTCTTAAATATATATAAATACTATTATTAATACTATTTTACATATAATTGGGAGATATGATGTGCAGGCATTGGAGCACAGGGGTCCACTTTGCCCTACTGGAAAAGTTGAAGGTGGTATGAGATAAGAGATGGGAGAGAGCAGATTGGATGAGTGGATATACTGTGGGAATGCTCTTCTGTCCCTTCTTCTTCTGCTCTTCTGGGGTCATGGGTAAGGGAAAAATGGGGAAAAATATTGTAATTCAAAATCTGATGGAAATGAATGATGTAAACCAGAAGTCAATAAACCATTTGGGGGAAAAAAAGGAAAGAAGAAAATCAAATTATGAGTATCAAAAATGAAAAGGGTGTATCCACCTCCAATGAGGAAGAAATCAAAACAATATTTATGAATTATTTTGCCCAATTTTATAGCCATAAATTTGACAATCATAGTGAAATGGATGAAATTTTACAAAAATAAAAGTTGCCCAGATTAACTGGAAAGGAAGAAAATTAGTTAAATAACCCTATCTCAGAAAAAGAAGTTGAACAAACCATCAATGAACTCCCTTGGAAAAAATCTACAGGGCCAGATGGATTTATTAGCAAATTCTATCAAACAGTTGAAGAGCAATCGATTCCAATACTTTATAAACTTTTTGGAAACATTGGAGAACAAATAGTCCTACCAAATTCTTCTTATGACACAAATATGGTACAGATACCTAAATCAGGAAGACAAAATGGAGAAAGAAAATTGTAGACCTCATGAATATAGATGCAAATATTTTAAATAAAATATTAGCAAAAAGTCTATATCAACTTATCACAAGAATAATATATTTTGATCAAGATTTATACCAGGAATTCAAGGTTGGTTCAATATTAAGAAAACTATCAGCATTATTGATCATATCAACAACAAAACTATTAGAAACCATATGATTATCTCAATAGATGCAGAAAAGGATTTTGACAAAAGACAACCCCCATTCCTATTAGAAACATAAGAAAGTATAGGAATAAATGGTGTCTTCCTTAAAATAATAAATAGCACATATCTAAAATCATCAGTAAGTATTATATGTAAATGGGAAGCATTTCCAATAAAATCATGGGTGAAACAAGGATACCCACTATCGCTACTCTTATTCAATTTGGTACTAGAAATGTTAGCAGCAGCTATAAGTGAAGAAAAATAAACTGAAGGAATCATATTAGGAAGAGTTTAAACTATCACTTTTTGGAGATGATGTGATGATATACTTAGAAAATTTTAGAGAATTAAGTAGAAAAATTTCTTGAGAAAATAAATAAATTTAGCAAAGTTGCAGTATATAAAGTAAACCCATGTAAATTCTTGGCATTCCTATGTATTTCTAATGAAATCCAACAAGAGACAGAAAGAGAAATTCCATTTAAAGTTACTGTAGACATTATAAAATATATTTTACAATAAATTTTTACAATAAAAACATTATAAAATAAAATTTAAAAAAATTCTACCTGCCAAAACAAACCCAGGACCTATATGAACACAATTACAAAACACTTTTTGCACAAATAAAGATAGATCTAAATAACTGGAAAAAAAAAAAAACATCAGTTGCTTATGGCTAGTTCAAGCTAATATTAAAAAAATTACCAAAATTAGTTTACATATTTAGTGCCATACCAATCAATCTACCAAAAATCATTTTATAGAGCTAGAAAAAATAATAACAAAATTCATTTTAAAGTGCAAAAGGTCCAAAATCTGAAGGGAATTAATGAAAAGGAATGCTAGGGAAGGTGGACTAGCCATACCAGATTTTAATCTATATTTTAAAGCAGCAGTCATCAAAACTCCTTGGTACTGGTTGAGGAATAGAGCAGTGGATCAAGGGAATAGATTGGGTACACTAGACACACACAATAATGACCATAGTAATCTACTGTTTGATACACTCAAAGACCCCAGTTTTTGTGATAAGAACGCACTATTTGACAAAAACTGCTGGGAATACTGGAAAAGAGTATGGCAGAAATTGGGCATAGACCAGTATTTTACACTGTATACCAAATTAAGGTCTAAATGGGGGCACAATTTTGGTATATAGGCTGATACTGTAAGCAATTTTGGAAAGCAAGGAATAGTTTACCTGTCAGATTTATGAAAAAGGGAAGATTTTATAACCAAACAAGAATTAGACAGCATGATGAAATGCAAAATGGACAATTTTCATTACATTAAATGGAAAAGTTTCTGTACAAATAAAATAAATATAACCAAGATTGAGAGGGAAGTGGAAAATTGGGAAAGAACTTTTACAACTAGTATCTCTGATAAAGGCCTCATTTCTGAAATATACAGAGAACTGAGTCAAATCTATAAGAATACAAGTCATTCCCCAATTGATTAATGGTCAAAGGATATGAACAGGCAGTTTACAGAGGGATAAAGTAAAGATATCTATAAGCTTTTGAAAACAATGCTCTTAATCACTGTTGATTAAGAGTGCAAGTCAAAACAACTCTGAAGTATCATATTTCATCAGTTAGATTGGCTAAGATGTCAAAACAGGAAAATTATAAATGCTGGAGAAGATGTGGAAAAATTGGAATACTAATGCTTTGTTGGTGGGATTGTGAATGATACGGTCATTCTGAAGAACAATCTGGAACTATGCCCAAAGACCTACAAATTACATACCCTTCGACCCAGTAATGCCACTTCTAGGGCTTTATCCCAAAGAGATCATAGAAGTGGGCAAAGGACCCATATATACAAAAATATTTATAGCGGCTCTTTTTGTGGTGGCAAGGAATTGGAAATCAAGGGGATACCCATCAATTGGGGAATGGCTAAACGAATTGTGGTATATGAATGCAATGGAATACTATTTTGCTATAAGAAATGAGGAGGGGCGGCTAGGTGGTGCATTGAATAGAGCGCCGGCCCTGGAGTCAGAAGGACCTGAGTTCAGATCCGGCCTTAGACACTTAACACACACAAACAAAAAGCTAGCCTGTGACCTTGGGCAAGTTACTTAACCCCAATTGCCCTCCAAAAAGAAAAAAAGAAAAAAAAAAAGAAATGAGGAGCAGATGGACTTTATAATAACCTGCAGAGACTTATATAAACTGATGCTGAGAGAGGAGAGCATAACCCGAAGAACTTTGTACACAATTACAGACACATCCTTTGTGTGATGACCAACTTGGATAGACTTGACTCCTCTCAGAAATGCAAGGATATTAGACAATTCCAAAAGACTCATAATGGAAAGGGATATCCACATCCAGAGAAAGAACCACAGAGTCTGAATGCAGATTAAAGCAAACTACTTGCTCTCTCTCTCTATCTCTTTTTTTGTTTTGTTTTATTTATTTCTCATTGTTCACTCCATTGGTTATAAACCTTCTTTACAACTTGACTAATGTTTAATGTGAAAGTATTTGTAGGTATTTGATTGCATCCCGCCATGGGGGGAGAAGAAAGGAGAGGAAGTAGAGAAAATTTGAAACTCAAGGGATTGAGGAACTGAAATTTTGTGAAATAAAAGTAAATAAATATATTAAAATGCAAAAAAATAAAACAACTAAAAAAGACCAAAGCCCTCACACACACTAAACGACCCAAATATTTCTAGCATAACTTTTTATGATAGTAAAGAATTAGAAACAAAGTAGTAAATGATCTTATATGAAGGTAAGGAATGTGTTATCAGAAATGAATATATGATGAATATAAAGAAGTCTAGGAAGACCTACATTATTGAATGCAGAATGAGGCAAACAGATCCCAAAAAATGTACATGGTAAGAATACATATGAAATTCTTGAAGTTCAAGTTTAGGTTGCTACCCCAAAATACCAACACACTAGGTACTGCTGAACGAATTTGACTCAAGCCTTTTCTCAGGCAAAGAAAAACAAGGTTTATTAAAGGTTTGCCATATTGGGTAGACTCTTAAGGAGTATGTGTATTTGTGATGCTTTTATTGACAAGTGGACCAGAATAATCTGACATAGACTGAGTCTGAACTAGATTGAATCTGATTCCCTTCATGTAGGCAAAATGGATTTTATATACAGAAAGAATGTAGGGGGATTTAGGGGTTGGTCTAGTAGTCTGAGAGGAAGGTCCTAGGGAGAGTCTTGAGGAGGAATCTTGATGAGATGAGGGGTGAAATCCCATGAACCAAGAGAATGGGATATTGATGTGATTGAGGGTGGGAAACACCTGGAAACAATCCTGGAGGTAAGAGACAATGGAGGCCTAAGTTCTTTAAGGGTAACAGATTTTGTGAGAGTGGTAATGGAAGACTTATGGTCCCAGGTGAGTGCCAGAACCAGTGGGAAGATTCAAGGAGGTTCCCAGAGTCTATACATCCATTAAAATAATCAAAACTGAATGTTGTAAAATTATAAAGAATAAATGTGGTGCTAAGAAGACATATGAGAACACATCCCAGTCTCAATTCTTTGCAGAGGTAGAGTATTGATCATGGTGCAACATTGCAGATATTTTCAGACTTTCAATGTATGGATGTTTTTTTTTTTTTTCTCTCTCTTCATTTTCTGTTTAAAATGTTATTAGATATATAGGATGGTTCTCTGGAAGCGGGTAAGGAAAACATACTGGGAGAAATTCTGCTGACATTTGTAGTGAATAAAACCCTGAGACAAGGTTTCAAGGTACTAATGATCAGACTACTAATAATGCTTGCTGATAATCAATAAGTTAATAGTGATTTCTCTAAGCAACAAAAGTTGCCAAGGGATGCTGTGAAACATCTTAAATCAGGTGTACCCCTTCTGTAGTGAACTCCTCTGACAAGTGAGACTTTACCCTGATTGGTAAACTTTGAATGAGGATGTAGGCTTCAGCTCCTCCTGCTGAGAAAGTGCCTTGATCATGTGCAATGGTAATGGGAATTTGAAGATCTCCCCTTTCCCAAATGGCAAGCAAACAAGTACTTCAGTGGAGCCTTGCCCTTGATTATATCAAGTCTTTGTTAAGAAACAGAACTTGTGAAGCTCACAGTGGGAGAAACTTGCTGATGCAACAGGAAGGGCAGAACAGGGAGGAGCTAATGACCAAAGAGCACAAACTGGGAGATAACCAGAAATGCTGGGAACAAAAAGTGTAGAGGCTGAGCAGCTAGTGTGAGTAAGAGAGGGGCATTCTTGCTTAAGGGAGCCTATTTTGTTTTAAAGGTCTGACAGAGGGAAGACTTGAGAAGGCTTGGGAATGTTAGTGTTGGCTGCATTGTTATGTGTACCAACTTCATGGTTATTATGATGAATTTGACTTTCTGGTTTGGGGATTTGGCTTTCTGTTATTTGAATAGATGTTTGGGGGGTAGAGGAGGGGACAGAGCCAAAGTGGAGAAGTAAAAGCACAAACTTGGAGTGGGCTCCAGCTCCAACCACTTCCAATACCTGTAAAAAAAATCACACACACACACACACATACACACACACACACACACACACACACACACACACACACCACTCACAAATATGAGTTCCTACACCAATGAAATCATAGATTGGGAATAAAACAACAAAAATGAGGTTCACCTCTGCTAAGTTCCTTATGATTACTTTTCCTGTTTACCTTCTCATGCTTCTCTTGCTTCTTGTATCTGAAAGTCAAATTTGAACTTTTTCACCTTTCTGCTCATCCATTCCATAGTAACAGTGTTCTCTTGTCTCTTTTATATGAGATAGTTTACCCTAACCTATCTCTCCTTTTCCTTTTCCCAATATATTCCTGTCTCACCTCTTAATTTTATTTTTTTTAGATATCATCCCTTTATATTCAACTCATCCTGTGATCTCTGTCTATTTATACATGTACACACATATGCACACACTCATATATATGTTTATACATACATATACCCTCCTATACATACATTTATATGTACATATACATATATATTCCCTTCAAATATCCTCATATTGAGAAAATTCTTATGAGTTACAATTATCATTTTTCCATGTAAGAATGTAAATAGTTCAACTTTAATAAGGTCACTCTCATTGAGTTTGGCTTAAGGAGGGCATAGTATGCATATTCAATTGGGTATTTAACCCTACAGAAAAACAAAGGGGAAGGGGATGAGAGGGGGGATGATAGAAGGGAGGGAAGATTGGGGGAGAGGGTAGTCAGAAGCAAACACTTTTGAAAAGGGCCAGGGTCAAAGTAGAAAATAGAGTAAGTGGGGGGTTGGATAGGATGAACAAAAATATAGCTAGTCTTTCACAATATAAGTGCTATGGAAATGTTTTGTGTAACCCCATTAGGGGTGGATGAGGAGGGAAGAAAAAATCTGGAACAAAAGTTTTAAAAACAAATGTTTAAAAATTTGTTTGTTTACATGAAACTGAGGAATAAGATACAGAGGTACTGGGGTATAGAAACCCATCTTGCCTGCCATACTAGAAAGTTAGGGGTGTGATGGGTGAGGGTATAAGAAAGAACAGATTGGAGGAAGGAGTATTCAGTAGGCTTGCTATTTTGGGGTGGGTGGTAGGGGAAAGATGGGGAGAAAAATTTGTAACTTAGAATCTTATGGAAATGAATATTGAAAATTAAAAATAAATAAATAAATTGGGGGGAACAGAAAAAATGCTTCTTTATTTTGAAGATTCCAATACATTTTGTGATTCACAACTACACCAGCACATTCATAGCTGCCATGGGCACTGTGAATATTGCATTGGTGTTATATCATGGGATTCCATAACCTCCTGCAGTCTAGGCAAGGGAAACCACTTCCATACAGATCTCTGATTACTTTTCTCCTTCATGAACTAGGTCACTCTATACTCTAATGAAAGGCATCAAGGACAAGAATTCTTTCCCCTAGAGAAATAATTTATCCAGACTGGATTTTGTTTATAACCTAAACAGAAATCAGATTTACAAGTTGGGTGGAGCCCTGTGCAGATATTTTGAGCAGATCTGGAATGCTTCTGACATTCTTTAGGAAGGCAGAGTCTTCTCTCTAACACAGTCTTTTAATACAGAAGGGAATATTGCAAATTATTATTAATAATCATATGGTATAATTTTAAAATTACTTTCTCTCACATTAAAACAAAAGACAAAATTACTTATAGAATCTTACAAATATGATTAACTCAATGAAACATATAAAATACTAATATACAAATCTATGGCAGAATAAGTGTAACCACAATACCTCTCACCCATATAACTGGGGTCCATTATCTATCTATCTATCCATCTGTGTATCTATGTGTCTGCCTGTCTATATGTCTATCTATATATCTACATAACATCTGTGCGAAGAGGAGGTAGAAACAGTACAATGATAGTGAGGCATGCATGTAAAGAACAAATACAACCAAGGCAACTCATGGCTACTACACTGCACAGCCTCTCTATGTGGATTAGTCAAATTGCTTTCCCAAAGGGTCCCAGAGTCTGCTCCTCTTTGTAAATGAACTCCTAAGAAAAGAATAAGTAATGAATGGGAAATACAGATTAAAAAAAAACAAACTCCATTGGGTGCTAAAAGATGTAGACAATTTATTCAGTCCTTTTATTATTTTGGGCATTCAATGCTATATATTTGCCTCCCAAGAATTGCTGAGGTGGAATCACATAGATTTTGATACATTAATATAATCACCTCTTTTTTGTTGTTTTTTTTCCCAATTTATGATTTCATTGGTGTAGGAACTCACATTTGTGTGTGCGTGTGTGTGTGTTTGTGTGTGTGTGTTTGTGTGTGTGTGTGTGTGTGTGTGTGTGTGAGTGTGTGTGTACAGGGGTTAAAATGAAATATACCAGAGACAGGAAGACTAATTAGGAAGGAAGTGCAAAAGTCCAAGTGAAAATGGATGAGGCTCTGAACTAGATTTCTAGCTTAGTGATTGGAAAGGTTATCCAAGAGATGTCATGAAAATTAAAAGGACTATATTTGATAATTGACTAGACATGTACAGTGAGAGTGAGGAGATAAGAGTAACAGAAAGGTTGTAAACCTGAGTGATTAGGAAGATGTCTGTAAAGTCACTCTTGAGTAGCTCTCATAAGGATTGCTGCTGTGAATAAGATTAAGGATCTCATCTCACAGTATCATGAACTCTCTATTTATTCAGCAATAAACTAAAGCATAAAATTCAAGAAAAAAAGCATAACATTCACAAAAATATAATATAACTTATTACTAAGGTGGCCACATAGTCTTAAAAAAAACCATATCATTCAGTAAGTCTCAATCTCCTCAATCAATATATACTACCCAATGTGGCGGCTAGGTGTCACAGTGAATAGAGTACTGGCCCTGGAGTCAGAAGGACCTGGTTTCAAATCTGGCCTCAGACACCTGACACAAAACTAGCTGTGTGACCTTGGGCAAGTCACTTAACTCCAACTGCCTTACCTTTCTCACTGCAAAAAGCAAATATATAATATATATATATATATATAATGTATATTAAACATACATACATACATACATATATGTGTGTATGCATATATAATAATTATATTATTATAATTATATATTACTTTATTATATATTATATATTATTAATTATAATATATATATATATATTACCCAAGTAATGTCTCCTTTCATCTTGACTGGAGGCTGGCTTCCAATCATCCTTAAGGCAATCATCCATAAGGGATAACTGAAAGTACAAATACCATCCACACCTAGATCACAATAAGTCGTAATCTCATCAGTCAATGCAGAGTATCCAAGTAAAATCCTCTTCCACCTTTAACTCCAGTCTGACTTCCAAACTCCTTGGCTGCTCTTCCAGGGGCTGGCAGCTCCCAACTCTTGCCTGGATTCACTTACATTTTGCTTGGATTCACAGGTAGGCAGCTCTCCCCTCCTGTTTCATATCTCAACTTATGGTGAATGCTTTTTGAAGTTTCTCTTTCTAGGAAGACAAAGTTTAAAATAGCTATAAGAATATTTACATACATTAAGCTTAACAGAGCTACATCAATATTTAGACACATTGCCAGTGCTATCATTTCAATTCACTGTCTGACAAAATAACAGAAACCAACAGACAAAGCTCTGTCTAAGAAATCAAGCACAAATCGACATTCAAGTCCCAGGACTTCTGTAAACAGCAGTAAAGTCCTCTTTCAGGACTTTTGTAACAGCAATATCAAAAGTAATATCAAAATGGACAGAGCAGACAGAGTGCTGATATAAAAAAAAATTTCTCCTTCTTCATTCTGCTTGGTCTCAACTCATTCTTGAGTTTTTCTCTGCTCTGGTCCTTCCTGTTCCACCCTTCCTGTTCTGCTCTTTCAGCAAGTTCATTCCCACATGGTCTCCATGTAATATCCTTAGACCTATTGAGGTTAGGGAAGGTATCCAAACTCCCTTAGGTCTATTAAGGGCAACACAATGTTTATTATTTCCAAAAAAGACTGGATACAATCAAAGGCAAGGCTTAGAGATACTTGACTAGCTGCAAGAAACACTGAAGCACTGCTTTGCTTGCCATTACAATGGCATCGCTTCCATCAATAATGAGGAAATTTAAATGATACATTAGTTTAAGAAGAAATATAAATTCAGTATTGGACATATGGAGTTTAAGATGCTGGGCAATTCAGTTTGAATTGCCTAACAAGTAATTTCTGATGTGGAGCAGGAAGAAAAGAGAAAGGATGAGGCTGGATATATATTAGTAGGAGTAATCAACATAGAAATGAGAGATGAGACCAAAGAATGAAAGATTGTAGAAAGAAAAGAGAGCACAGAACAGAGCCTTGAGGGACACCCACAGTAAGGAGCATGGCATTGATAATGATCCAGTAAAGGATACAGAAAAAAAGCTTTCATTGGTCATTTGTTCATGTTTATCCAATGTCTCTGAAGACCATTTCCTACATATAATTTTATATTCCCGATTCTTGTCATTATTTGCAAAACTTGAACAGTTTGTTTCATGCTTAATTTACAAACCTGAAAATATAATGTCTAATATTGATGCCAAGAGCCATTTATTGTTAGTAATATTACATTATATTGCATCACTTTCATTAATATTTTGGTATCAGGACACCACCTTTACCCAACTCTTTGGACTAAACAAATTGTTCAAAAACATTGTAAGGTTCAGATTGGTCTCATTTGAAATGAATTGCCAGTAGGGAAACTGCATTAGAAATTCAAATCTTTTAAGAGATCAATATGAGCTAATTGAAACCAGAACTATGTTTAAGGAGACATTCTGTTGTTATCCCAAAAGGCATTCATTATTTCATTGCCCATATTACCTTAGTAAACATGAAGTAGTACAAAGAATACTAGACTTTTACTTAGAATATTTGCATTTAATCCTGCCTTCTCCAGGTACTACTTTGTGATTTTGACCTCAGTTGTTAGACTAAGTGGTCTTTGAGGTCTCTCCCAGATCTAATATTCTGGGAACCTATGATGCATGCAGCACAGCCAAGATTTATTCAAATGAAAGCATTGGCTGGAAGCTATGTCTGGTGGTCAATGATTGATTCTGATTTTGTCAGGACTGGAAAGAAGTGTAGTGCATGGGAAACCCATTGAAGTCACATTTTTTTTCCATAGGAGGTAGAAAATTATATATGTATGTATGTATTCTGTATCCCCAGTAAATAATCTCTTAATTGTAGTGGGCAGCTTTTCTAAATGTCTTGAAGTCATCTTGCTCCTTTCTTTTCAGGAATCAGAGGGGATTCTTGCCAATAGAAATGAGATCACAGGAACTGTGTGAAACAGATCCAAGGAGATATTAGTCTCTCACTTTTTTCCCCAAAAAATGACTGAACAATTAGAAAAATTTCTTCTAGGGGCACCTGGAGTTGAGTTTTAAATTACATTTGCGGAAGACTCATAAAAGCCATAAATTATAGGAAATCACAATTATTTGACCACTTTGATAGCTAATGTAGGGTCACCTTATCTATCTATATTTACTTATATGGCACAAACACAGTCTCAACTCTTTAAATGGTGCCTGCCTCATCTTCATAAAGTAAAGGCAGTTTAAAAGATTAATGATAATGGTATATTTTCCTGTCAGTATTTTTACTCTTTATAAGTACCTGCTAGTACTTCTGTTTCTCCTGAGTTGCAGTATTTGTAAGCTGCAGTAATTCTAGTTTAAATGGTTATCCCATTGTAGTTACTGAAGTAACACAGAAGACATGTAATGCTATACTCTTGCCTATTTAATTGATAACCAAGAAACCACCATTCCAGAAGAATTTCAATTCTTAGTGCTGACACAGAAATGTAGTACTGGTAATAAAGAACTGCATGGCATTGATATATTTTGCATGAGAAGACTTCCAGGAAAAATCACTCATTCATTGAGCAGAGCAAATTCTGAAACTTAGGTTGTTCTCACTTTGACAGTAGATCAAAGTAATCAAAGTAAAGTCGCCTTTGGAGAGCTGTGAACATAATGGAAAAGAAAGTCATATATTTACTATGCTGTAATAGAATACTTTGTAATAATACTCATTTTGAAGCATTGCCAAGTCTTTTGTAAGGTGTAATGGAAATGTTACATCAGTATGAATAAGAAAAAGATGATTTTCTCCAGCAATAAAATGAATGATAGAATTCTTTATTACTCTTGCCAGAAAATTTATACTGACAAGTGTACCCATATAATTCATGGAATGACACAAAACATTGTATTTTCTTGTCAAAAAAAGGGAGCATTTTAATTTAACATGAATTGTAATTTACTAGCTGGTGCTATATTCATAGACCATTGATTAAAATTCGAAACATTAAGAACATTAAAAAATGTGGGTTTTCAAATTCTCTGATTAAAATATATAAATTCTCTAACTTTCTCTCTTTTAAAGTTGAGTAACTGCAAAAGCAAAACTGTATTATGAAGAGGTGGGCCTTAAGAAGAATTAGTTTTTAAGATTAGGTATACCTCAAGGTCTGTGTGCTGCTTAGGATTAGAAAGAAAAAAAATAATTTTGTCATGCTCTATTTTACAAGAATTGTACAAGCAAATTATGGTCTTTGTGGAGAAATTTTAATCACTCCTTTTCATTGAATCACATAATGCTTGTTATTATTAGAAATAACTCCTTGAATGGTCTCACTCTGACTTCAATAGGGTTGAGTCAGTGCACTATACATTAGAATAATGTAATGATATGTTGAAAAAGACTAATTTTCTTGTCTTTCTCTCATAAGAGCAGCATAAATTGGGATATGTTCCATAGTGAAAAGATACTCCTTTTTTTACTTGGTACATATCGGTACCTTCAAAAATGTTATTTCTGCTCAAAGGTAGTGATGTCATAGATAATCATTAGCCAAACACAGGGTTTTTTGTATTTAAAAATTACTAATATTATTTCAATTAAGAATGATTTTAAAATACATTCATATTTTCAGCTAAATAGTTCTAATCTTTGGGATAATCAATTAAAAATGTAAAAGTTCTTAGTTGCTAACCTTTGTCCAAATCAAAAGGGAAACAGACTTATGAAACAGAATGCAAATAATTGTTATAGTAATATCAATAATTTGGGGGGATTTTAATTTTCTGAATTTAATGAGAAAGAAATAGATATACTCCTTAAAGGATCCACACTACATTAAGTCTGTTGGAAATGAAGTTGAAATAAAATTTATTATTTAAATTAATATCCATTATAGAAATAAAAAATATGGAAAATATGTAAAAATCATTTGGTTAAGTATAATGAAAATGAGAAACATTTACTATTTTAATGCAAACTTATCAATGGTGATCAACATGTTTATGTTTGTTTTATTGTAAATATTTTTTGCCTCCTGAAATATGTGTTTGCTTTCTAAGTCTATACATGACATGTGTGTGCACAAGTGTGTTTGTGTCTATATTTATTCTATAATTACAGAACACATAATAATTAAAGCAACTAAAAAAAGATGGAATTGTGGGGCATACCCAGATTGGTTAGTAATTTTGTGCATTTATTACTGCTTTGATATCCATTTAAATATGAATGCAGTGTAACATGCTATTTAAAACATTTTTATCCATTTTAAACTTAAAAACAAAACAAAGGGAATAAAATAATATTTCTGTGTACACAGCAGAAGATATTTTATGAAATATAAAACAATAAATTTCCATTTCAGAAAAACTTATGTAATAAATTCTAAATTTTTTTCAAAGCAATCCAGCTCTCCAATTCTTTCTTCTAGCTTTTCTTTTGTTCTCTCTTATTATTATCTTTTTATTTTTCCCCTCCCCGCCTTGTAGAGAAAGCTACAATAAAGCGGTACACACACTCACACACACACAGAGTATATTTAGATTTTGATATGTGTGTATATACATACACATATGTATATAGATATGTGTATGGATACACATATGTATACACACAAATACACATAAAAGTAAATATATGCATATATGTATATGGTGTATTATATATATGCATGCACAGATTATATATGTATATATGCATTAGATGTGTATGTGTGGATACACAAACACACACACATCACATATATATGTAAATCAGTGTGTCTATATACATATATGTATCTTGTGTCTATATGCATGTATGCATGTGCATGTACGCACACATACACACATGCAAATACATAGACATATATACATCTATGTAGACATACACATAAATGCAATATACATATGTGCATATGCATATATACAGATATATGAATATATGTGTATATAGACATACACATACTATAATGCCAAACACGAGCAGCTTTCCAGAAGAATGCTACTGTGAACAGCTTTTAAGGTTCTGATTACACAGTATAGTAAACACTCTATTCCATAAAAAATCAGAGCAAAAGATTCACAGTAAATCAAGATACAGCATTCACAATGTAACAGAAAATCAAAATATAGTATTCACAACAACCTATCCCAGAAAATGACCACATAGTTTTCACCACAGTGGTCACAAAGTTTTGAACAAAGAACAATCATTTAGTAACTCAGTCATTCAATCATCTCAATCATTCAATAATCCTTAAGGAGTTTTGCCTCCTTATGGGACACAAAGTACAATAATCAAAGCTCTCCACTCATGGGGCACACTAAGTTACAAATCAATTACTATTCAGTCAATATTCACTATTGAATCATCAGAAAATACACAGGCTCTCCACTGTAGATCACTAGTAAATTATAATTTTTCAGTCATTACATAGTATCCAAGTAAATCTTCTTTCAGCTTGACTAAGGGTTGTCTCTCAGATTCCCTGCATCCCTTTTCACAGTACCAGACCTACCCAGATTCACCAAACTGTCATCTGGATTCAAAGACAGACAGTTTCCAGGTTGCTGTCTAGCTCTCCATTCACTTACCATTCCATTTTGAAGCTCACAGAATCCAGTACAACTTAAATTCTTCACAGTCTTTGTTCCCTGGAAGTTATGGCTTAAGAAAGCCACAAACAGGTTCACACAAAGTACTATCATTACAGTTATGCTTCCTCAGTCTTCAGCAGCTCCAGCTGGCCCTCAGAAATCCTCAACAGCCTCAGCAGCTCTGGCTGGCCCTCAGCTCTGACTGGCCCTTGGAAATCAGCAGCAGCTCTATCTGGCCCTCAGACTCAGCAGAAGGTTCAGCTTGTTCCCAGAATCAAAATCACTTCATCCAGATTCTCCAAATATAAACCATTCTCTCCAACCTGGGGGGCCTTTCCTCTTCAGCCTCCCTGGGGCAGCAGCTTTTGCCTCCACAAAACTTGTTCCAAGAAGATCTGTCTGACCCAGCAGGGACTTCTCCTTATATACACATAGCAATAGCTTCCTGTTTCAACCTCTTCCTGTTATGTCAGCAACAGGGGTTCATACCTTCTGTTTTTTTAACAGAGGCTTGATTGATTACTAAGTGCTAAGTACCTCTCAACTTAGCAATACAAAAGGAACTTCAAATTTCATTATTAATACACATACATATATGTTTGGGTATATTCACATATATGTCTATGTATATCCAAATGCATATTTATATGAATATGTGTGTATGCACTCATGTGCATGCATGTATATATGTATGTGGATACATACATGTGTGTATTCATATGCGTGTGCATATGTGTTTACACATAAATGTATGCATGCATACATATGTATATGTGCATATTTACACATGCATATATGCAGGTAAGACCACATTATGCATATTTATATTTTCAATCCCTTCTCTGGAGGTTTTTATAAATTGACCAGCTTATTATTTCTTATAGCATAGCAGTATTCCATTAGAATCATATACCACAGCTTATTTAGCCATTTCCTAATTGAAGAGCATATATCATTTTAGCCACTTTGGTAGGTATAAGATAATATATCAAAATCATTTTAATTTGTATTTCTCTAATAACAAATTATAGCATTTTCTCATACAATTACATATAATCATGATTTCTTCATTAAAAAATAAAAAATAAACAACTTGCCTGTTAACATACTTTGTCCATTCATCTATTGGGGTATGACTTGTATTCTTAGAAACCTGAAAAATTTCTCCATATAATTGATAAATGAGACCCCTGTACAAGAGATTGTTTTTGAAAGGTTTTTGTTCCCCACCTCACCCCTAATTTTTGGATTTCCTCCTAATCTTGGCTACACTGATTTTATGTATACAAGAACCTTTTAAAATTAAAATTATCAAAATTATCCATTATACCTCAACAATGCTATCTATCTCTTATGTCTTCACATATTATTCTCCTATCCATAAGTTTGATAAGAAATATGTTCTCTTTTTTCTTGTGATATCTCTCTTTATATCTAGGTCATGTTTCCATTTTGATCATATCTTGGTACATGTTTTAATATATTGATCTATGCACAATTCCTGACAGATTGATTTTCAGTTTTCCCAAAAATTTTTATCAAATGATGAATTATTATCCTAGTAAACTTAAATTTTTACATTCATCTAAGACAAAATTACTACTGCCCTTTGCTAATGTGTATTGTGTATCTAGTCTGTAGTATTATTCCACCTTCCCATTTTTGAACCAGTACCAGACTGTTCTCCTGTCCATTTCCTTTTTATATGTAAATTAATCTCATTATTTTTCTAAGTTATAAATATCCGTTGTGTATTTCCATCCATGCTATTTTTCCTCACTATCCTTCTCACCCTATTTATACTATCCCTCCTCACTTCCTATTTTACTAATACCTACTACCTTGACCTTTTATTCCTTAATCTACAGATCCCTCTAAAAGTGCCTCCCATATCCACACCTTCTACACTTTACCTTAATCCACTTATGTTTCTAAGAGTTCCTCCCTTATTTTGTACCCCTCCTAATTCTTAATCTATACACCCTTCTAAAAATTCCTCCCTTATTTTGTCCCTATGTATGTGTTGGTTCCAGCCCTGGAAGTATGCACCCTCCCCACCCCGTGCATACTTGCTTCTTCTTTTCTTTGCCTCATTTCTTCCTTTCACGCCTCATTTATATGAGAAAATTACTACTTTTCATCGCTCCTTATGCAGTTTTGGTTTTTAGAACCACCCCATGACAGAGAGTTTAGCCCAAGTCTTTCTTTCAAACTACCCAGATAATGATGACAATCATAAGAGTACTGAGAACATTTCCACTTAAAAAAAGTAAACAGGTTGGCCTTATTGATTCAGTTATAATTTGTCTCTAACATTTAACTCATATTTCTCCTGGATCTTATATGTCAAATTTCCCATTAAGCTCTGCTCCTTTTTGTCACAAATACCTGAAAGTCTTCTAATCTGCTAAATATCCATTTTTAAAAATTCAAGATCATAAGTAACTGTTATGGGTAAGTTACCATTGGTCAAGACCCCAACATTTTGCTCTATGAAATATAGTATTCCAAGAGCTGCAGTACTACAATATAGAAACTGCTAGATTGCTAGGTTTTATGCAATCCTGATTGGAGCTCCATGATATTTAATTTTGTTGTTGTTAACTATTGTTGCTTGCAACATTTTCTCTTTAACTTAGAAGCTTCAGAACTTGGCTATGATATCCCTTTTATGTTTTCCTCCTGGGATCTCTTTCAGGTGAAGATAAATGGATTTTTTTTCCTATTTCTGCTTTACCTTCTTGTTCTAGAACTTCAAAGCAATTGTCCTTAAAATTTTCTTGTAATATTGTATCAAGATTTTCTTTATTGTATATTTCAGGTAGTCTTAGAATTCTTATATCGTCTCCCCTCAAATTGTTCTCCAGATCTATTGTTTTTCTGATGAGAGGTTTCACAGTCACTTCTATATTTTCCTTCATTTGGCTTTATTATTTCTTGGTGTCTTATAAGATCATTAGCTCCCCTTTGCCCAATTCTAGTTTTCAAGGAATATTTTTTCCTTCAGTTTTGATTCTTATATTTCTTGTTTGTTGACTTCCTTTTTACAATATTATTGAATTTCTTGGATTGCTTTTATTTTTCCTACTTTTTCCTTAAACTCTCTTACTTGATTTTTAAAGTCATTTCTAAATCATTCCAATAACTTTTTTTGAACTGTGATCATTTGATGTTTCTCATTGAAAATGGAGTGTTTTTTTTTAAGCTACATTATTTTCCTCTGAATATGAATCCAGATCTCTATCCCCATAGTAGGTTTCTATGGTTGGGTTCTTTCTCCTTTGCTTACTCATTTTTATTTTTATTTTACATTTTTAGCAGCTTACTATTATAAAGTTCTAGTCACAGGGTGAGAGGAATGATGCCCCAGAACTCACATCTTTCTTACTATGATATTCTGAGTTTCACACTGGGGCCCAGACTTGGGAACACCTCTTCATCCTTAAACCACAACTAGTCATGCTACTGGTGAATTCAAAATTTAATTTTCCTCTCTGCCGTGGAACAGAACCAGAGACTCTGTTCTCCTGCAAATGTCTACAGCCACTGGTCCCTAACCCTTGGCTACCTCACTCATCAGATGTGTACTAGCTCCTTCTCCACTGAAGCCACAGCACAGACTGTGTCTCTTCAGTACAGCTGTGCTTGGCAACCCTTGACAGTGGAAGCTTATTCAAAATTCTCCCATTATTCCGAGTGAACACCACACTATCCAAGTGGTGAAAGTTCTTGAGGCTGATGTCGTCTCCTAATTCAGCTGTTCCCAGGATTTGTTAATTCCACAGAGTAGACCCGGATATGTTTTTACTTCACTTAGGCCACACCTCCAGCCCTGCATATCAAGTCTTTTCTGGGTTTCTCTTAAGTTATTTAAGAGGTTCCCCTGTTTACTTTGACTTTGATTTATTTCTGCTGCTCTAGGTTAACTCTGAGACAATGTCCTGTCTTTTCTTGTGGAGGAAAATATTTGGAGAATGTGAAGTTTTCTTACCTACTCTGCCTTCTTCCCAGAATCCTCTACCATGGTATTTTATAAAGAATGCTGTTTGAAGTAAGAGTATGAGTACCTGATATGAATCTAAGTAGTGCTCCTGACTATGTGAATTTGAATAAAGTAACATCTGTGGTCTCAATGTTTTCATATGTAAAACAACTTCAAAAGTCCCTGTCTTACTTTAAATCTATGAAACAACTCTTTTATAAGAAATATTTTAAAATATTTGATCAAATATAATATCTCCCAACCAAAAAAATACTTCAATTGTCATTGTGACATTAATTGAATTATTTTACCTACCACAATAATTAAGATAAATGTAATTTTATGCAGAACCACTAGAGGAATAAGTGAGCATTCCAAAATGCTGAGAGTTTTTTTTATCTGTTGCCCTCTGCTTCCTATCTTTTTCAATGCTATCCACATATACACTATACACTTTAAATGTAAATTCTTAAAATAAAACCCACTATTTTGAATGAGAATCTTCCTAAACTATGTGATAAACAAAATATACTGGATGCAATTTAAACTGTATCCATATGGGTAACCATTTCATCACTCTTTCCTTAAAGCACCAAACCTAATGTACTTTAATAAGTCCTCATTTTCCTTAACTTTCCAAGATTTTTTGACCCTCTTCCCCTGGATAGTTTTTCCTCCTATCACTTCCATGATACTACTTTCTCCTGGTTCTCTTTAAAAATCTGACCATTTTTTTTCTCTCTCCTTTGTTGTATCATTATGATTCCCTGATACTAATCCATGAATGTCCCCCAAAGTTATATTAAATCATTTGTTTTTTTATTCCAAACTTTATGATTTCTTGATTGATTTCACTAGTTCAAATTTAATTGGGAAATGACGTTTGCATTGTATGTTCTTTTATTAATTAACCATTTTTGTGTCAGCAGATCAACTTAAAGTTACTTCAATTTCATTCTAAATCTTCTTATTTTAATTCTTTCTTTCAATTTCTCAGTGAGGCCATCTTTACCCTAAAAGTAGGTAATCTAATTATATGCAGAAAACTGATTCAAAAATAATTCCTGAATTGGATCAGTGTTTTCTATTTACTAAAATACAATCAAGTTCACATTTTTGTGTGATTTTATTGAATGTTCACCATATCCAAAGCCTCTTAACTAGATTCCTAAATAAAATAATAAAGGCATATTGGGAATAAGGTTTGTATGCTGTCTTCAGGTCATTGGCACCTCTAGTTTCTTATTTCAAAATTATGTTTTCAATGTAAAAAGATCATCTTTTACAATATGCCCTTTTTAAAAAATGGATCTCATCAAGCAATAGAGAATAGATATACTTAAATTTCAGGGACTTATCAAGCTCTATATAGAATATATCCCCCTCTCCATTCTCTGCAACAAATGTTAGTTAACAAGACATAATTATTTTTATGGCAGTCCTTTTTTTCCCCTTCAAATTCTTATAAAAACTGCAAAATGAGGTGGACAAATAATATTTCTTATTACATTTGGACATAACATAATCTACTCTACTAACCCTTCAGGAGAAGAGTTAAAGAAAACTCAAAGATTGTAAATCTGGTAAAAATGAAGTATTGGGGAGCCTGCAAAGAAAAGTGAAATCTACTTTATACATGTTAATATTGAAGCCAACATTCCATTTAGCTGTTATTGTTATTTTGCCTCATGGTTTGACTTATAATAAAACAGTACAGATTGGTATATTTTAGTTTTTTTTTTTCCAGTGGTATATCCTCTTTTTTGTCATTGGATTTAGATATTTAGCTTAGCAAAAGCTAAGTTACTATTCATGGGTAGTGTAAAAACTGAATGTTTGCTAGCATTCACTTTTCCTTTTTCATCATTCATTCACCATTACTGCAAAGAGAAGAGAGTCCACAAACATGGGAAACATTTGCTTTTTTAATTTTTTTCTGTAGGTGACTGTGGTTAATATATATATATATATTTTTTAAATAGTACTAAATGCACTGCTGAGTTCCTCCATAGTTAACTGTTCTTGTCCTCAGGAACCAGTCATAATCCATTGCTGGAATGATTGTATAAGTCTGCCTTTTAAATTGAAAAAGAGAATACTATTGAAGTTAGTACTAAGCACCTGAATACTCTGGGAAAATATAATGTAAATCAATTTTGCAACTTTTTTATTTCTACTATGTACCACTCTCATTGTATAGAAGGCATAGTCCTTGCCTTGATAAAGAGGCAAGCAATTTGGGTTCCGGCCCTGGCTTAATTTTATCAGGTAGGTGTTCCTATCCTCTGGCTGCCAGAGGTCCTAATCATAGCTTTTGGTAAGCACTCATGTATATAAAAAGGGGAAAAAGAGCTCCCCAATTTCTGAGAAACATGGATGAGATCCTCTGTCCTTCTGTTTTGAATTCTAAATCACAAGGCCATGTTCATTAATATATCAGGGTAACTCCCTAGATGAGCCCTCCCCCAAACCATTCTAAACAACAACAATAAAGGGCCTAAAAGGGAGGAATTCTGTGGTCCCAGAAGTAGCTACTCTTAGAGCATACAGTTAGCACACACACCCCCACACCCCTAGTGCCTGTTCTCTCCAGAGAAGGCTCAGGATAGTGATGGAGTTATCTGCTACTCTCCATCCATAGAGGGGTGCCTGCCAAGACATTTAGTTACAGCTTTTTATCAATGGCTCAAAAACTAAAGAGACATTGTCATGGCTCCAGCATAACTTATTACTCATCTGGTTGATTCAGTTGGAACTTATCAGAAAGGAACAACTCCAGGAGTCATTACAGGAAGTTTTATTGGAGGTATGTTCGGTTAGGGTTAAGGTTAGGGTTAGGGTTAGGGTTAGGGTTAGGGTTCGGGTTAGTAGCTTCTACATTAAGGTCTTGGAATATGATATTCTGGAGGTCAAAGGGGCTAGGATTAAAACCAAAGTCACCTACCCAGCAAAAGTGAGTACAATTCGGGGTGTCTAGGTGGCGCAGTGAATAGAGCGCTGGCCCTGGAATCAGAAGGACCTGAGTTCGGAGCCGGCCTCCGACACTTAATCCACACAAACAAAAACCTAGCCGTGTAACCTTGGGCAAGTTACTTAACCCCAATTGCCCTAAAGGGGCGACTAGGTGGTGCAGTGAGTAAGAGCTCTGGCCTCGGAGTTTGGATGACCTGAGATCAGATCTGGCCTCAGAAAATGAGCACCCACGCATAAATAATGACTAGCCATGTAACCTTGAGCAAGTTACTTAACCCCAATTGCTTTAAAAAAAAACCTTCAAGCATTCTTGATGAAAGACTAGAAATGAGTGGAAAATTTGACTTTCAAATACAAGAATCAATAGGAGCATGAAAAGGTAAACAGGAAAGAGAAATCATAAGGGACTTATTAAAGTTGAATTGTTTACATTCCTACATGGAAAGATATGTGTAACTCATGGGACCTTTTCTCAGCAGCAGGATAGATGGAGAGTGTGTAGATAGAGCAATAAATATAGATAGAAAGATATATGGATACAGATATAAAGATATATACACATATGTAAACAATACAAATAACATATATGTACATATATATGCACATTCATATATGCATAAACATATATACATGTGCATATACCCACATACATATACATGCATATATACACATATATGTGTATGTGCATATGTCTTTTGTGTGTGTGTGCATGTGTGTGTGTGTGTGTGTGTGTGTGTGTGTGTATTCACAGAGGGCAGAGGGTGAGTTGAATTTAAAGGAACAATATCTAAAAAATAAAACTAAGGGGTGGGATAGGAATATATTGGGAGAAGGAAAAAAAAGATGAGATAGAAAAGTGTAAATTATCTCACATAAAATAGGCAAGAAAAACTTTTACAATGGAGGGGAAGGTGGGAAAGGTAAAGGTAAATGAGTGAACATTAGGCCCATTAAATTTAGCTTAAGGAGGGAATCACATACACACTTAATTGTGTATAGAAATCTTTCTTACTCTACAGGAAAATGGCAGGGTGGAGGGAAAGGGTATGATAGAAGGGAGGGCAAATGAGAGGACGAGGTAACCAGAAGCAAACATTTTTGAGGAGAGACGGAGTCAAAGGAGAGAATTGAATAATTGGGGTATGGGACAGGATGGAGAGAAATATAGTTAGTCTATCCCAACATGACTATTATGGAAGTGTTTCGCATGACTGCCCATGTTTAACCAGTATTGAATTGCTTGCCTTCTCAATGGAGGGGAGTGAGGAGGGAGAAAGGGAGACAATGTAGAAAAAGTTTTAAAAATGAATGTTAAAATGTGTTTTTACTTAGAACTGGAAAGTAAAATATATAGGCAATGTGGTCTGGAAAGCTATCTTGCTCTACAGGAAAATAGAAGGGAAGAGGATAAGAGAATGCAGGGGGTAGGGTTGACAGAAGGGGGTCAGATTGGGGGAAGAGGTCATCAGAATGCACACAGTCTTGGGGAGGGTGTAGGAGAGAGATGGGGAGAAAATTCCTTTTTTTTTTTTTGCTTTTTGTAGGGGGGAAGGCAGGGCAATTGGGGTTATGTGACTGGTCCCAGGTCACACAGGTAGTAAGTGTTATATGTGTCTGAGTCAGAATTTGAACTCAGGTCCTCTTGACTTCAAGGCCAGTGCTCCATTCACAGCACTACCTAGCTGCCCTGATGGGGAGAAAATTTGGAACTCAATATCTTGTGAAAGTGAATGTTGAAAACTAAAAATAAATTAATTAATAAAAACTTTGCAACTTTAAAAAAGTCAGAGTTATAAGATGGGTTCCCATGACTAAATGGAGCTTAAGAAACATCTAAGCATGACATAGGAAAATGTTTCTCTACAGTCAGGTAATGTGCTAAGCATTGGAAATGAAAAAACAAAAAACAAACAAAAATAAAACCCAAAGGACATTTTTTTTCTGCCCAAAGAGCTTTATCTACTGGGAGAATACTATATGTACAAAGCAATGTAAATAAATGAGCTTATACAGAGGAAAACTTTGTTTTCAATGCATTAATTACTGCAGAGAACAGGAAAAGGCTACTTTTAGAGATGGTAATTGATCTGATAATTAAAGGAAGTGAGAAATTCCAAGAGGTGGAGGTGAGAAGGACAACACTGCAAATATGGCATATCTTATACAAATGCACAGATTCAGGAGATAATATCATGCATTAAATACATCATGATATCCAGTTTGGCTGCAATGTGAAAGAGAAAATAATCAATACACAGGAGTTTTTACTTTAATCTAGAGACAACAGGGAGCAGTGACATTTTTGAGCTGAAAAATTACATAATCAGTTCAGTGTTTTAGTACCATCAGTTTAGTACCTGGGTGAAGGTGAGAGTGGGCAAATGAAAGACTGGGAGAAGGCACAGCACGTGGAGGAAACTATTGCAATAGTCTAGGGAAGAGGCGATGAGAAATTGAACTGGGCTGGTACAGTGAAAAGTGTGTGTAAGACAGAGAGACAGAGAAAGGGTATAGGGTGAGTTGAATATGAAGAGATGATATCTAAAAAATAAAATGAAGGGGCGAAAGGAAGTGGAAAGAAGGATAGGGATTGGATAAACTTTGGAAAGATATGCATGAGAGTTGTATGATTTGGACAGATGAGACCCTGGGCAATTTTTGATCTTTGAAAACCCAGATATTAAAATTTCTAATTCTCTCTCTGATAACTACATGGTCAGACAACTAGAAATCCTGTGTGTTGGTCTGTTGAATTGTGTTATTTTCTCTGTATTTTTTGTCTGCTTGTAATTTCTGTTTGTATTTTCTGAAGTTCAGGGTGCTGACTTTTTCAGTTGAAATAAGTAAATGATATATGTTTGATTAAAGTAAGATTGTTAATTCATTTTGAGTTGCTTTCCTTTAGAAAAGCATATCACAGAACTTGTGTTAGCAGCCATTCAGAACTCATAAATATTTAATAAATATTAAAAATAAACAAAAGAAAAATAATTTAATATGAATCACCTCTATTCTCTACTTCCAAGAAGGAAGTTTATCTTTTATTTGTGATTCTTAAGGATATAGGAAAAATCTATAGAAAAGTCAAAGAAAAGGAAGGTGAAAATGAATTTCTGTCTGGTGATTATTGTTTAAGTATTATTTTATAAGAAAAGTTCACAAAGAAAAGTATTTTTCTTTGCAGTTAATAGCATTTTTCCCAATTAAATGTGAAGATACTTTTCCATATTGATTTTTATAACATTTTGATTTCCAAGTTTGTCTCCTTTCCTCTCTCTCTTTCCTCCTGCTTCCCCAAGAGAGCAAAGCAATCTGATATAGGTTATACATGTGCAATAATGTTAGACATGTTAACTCATTAATCATGTTTGTGAAAGAAATCAGTGAAAAATCATGAAAAAGAAAAAAAATGAAAATAGCATGCTTCATTCTTCATTCAAACTCCATGGTTCTTTCTTTGGATGTGGATAGCATTTTCCATCACAAGTCTTTTGGAATTATCTTAGATTATTGTATTGCTGAGAAAAGCTTTCTATTTTAATTGATTGTTTCACAATGTTGCTGTTACTGAGTACAGTGTTCTCCTGGTTCTGCTCATTTCACTCAAGATCAGTTCTTGTAAGTCTTTCCAGGTTTTTCTGAAGTCTGCCTGGTCATCATTTCATATAGAACAATAGTATTCTGCTACATTCCAATGCCACAACTTATTTAGCCATTCCTCAGCTGATGGGCAGCTCCTCAATTTCCAAATTTTTGTGTCACATAAAGAGCTGATAAAAATTTTTTTGTATGTGGGAGTTCTTTTTACCTGTTATTATCACTTTGGGATACAGACCTAGTAGTGGTATTATTGAATCAAAAGCACAGTTTTGTAGCCCTCTGAGCATAGTTCCAAATTGCTCTCCAGAATGGTTGGATTAGTTCACAATTCTACCAACAATGCATTAGGATTCCAATATTCCCTCATATTCTCCAATATTTATAATTTTCCCTTTATGTCATATTAGCCAATATGATAGGCATGTGATGATAACTCAGGGCTGTTTTAATTTGAATTTCTCTACTCAATAGTGATTTAGAGCATTGTATTCATATGACTATATATAGTTTTAATTTCTTTACCTGATAACTGCCTGTCCATATTGTCTGGCCATTTATCAGCTGGGGGATGTGTATTCTTATAAATTTTACTCTATTATTGAAATATTTGAGAAATGAGGCCTTTATCAGAAATACTGACTATAAAAAACTGGTTTCCAGTTTTCTGATTTCCTTCCAATTATGGTTGTTTTGCTTTTGTTTGTGCACAAACTTCTTAAGTTAATGGATTGCATTTCATGTAATTGCATTTCATAATTTTCTCTATGTCCTGTTTGGTCATAAATTCTTCCATATAGTTCTGGCTTGTAAACTTTTCTGTGGTCTTTTAATTTACTTACTCTGTCAACCTTTAATGTCCAATCATGTACCATTTTCACCTTATCTTTCTGCAGGAATTTCTGTAGGGCATTTCTGTTTCTTTATCTTGCCATAACCATATTTGCAAATCAAGTCATTCATAGACTTCAGGCTTCGGTAATGGTAATGTATGGTTCCACAATATGCAGCCTTGTTAAGCTTAACAAAAGTGCCATTGAAGATTTGATGAAAACAAAGGAGCTGCAATACTTTTCAGAACTTTGGGCTAACACCATTGATACCTTTGATTCTGATCATGAAAGCTAACTTGAGTTCAGTAGGTAGATAGTAGTTGTCAGCTTTGAGTGCCATTCTAGCCAGCCACATTTCACTTTTATATATCTTTTATACTCCTTATAGTAGTGTGATGGGAATGTGAATTTGAGATCTTTCCTGCCTCCAGGCCCTTTGATAGGTTTAAGTGCACCTGGAGCCTGTGGGGGAGGCTTGTTTTTCAAGAGATACTTTGTGATTGGGCATGGGTCAAGAAGGTTGTGACATTCTCTGAGTCAGGAGAAGGCTATATAAACCCTGATGGGAGGCTTTGTTTTGGGGCTTACTTTGAGAAGTGTTGTGTGACTTGACCAGACCAGACTCTGGGCAGCCCTTGAGCCCCCCAGCTTTGAAAACCCAGCTGTTGATGCTTCCCTCTCTGATAACTTTGACTGGATGTAATGGTCAAATAGTTAGAGGGCTATCTGCTTGAAATGTTTTTCTGTCTTGTAACTTCTGTCTGTATACTCTGAAGTTCGGGGTACTGACTTTCCCCTCCTAAACTAGGTAAATGATATGTTTGATTGATTAAAGAAACTGTATGAACAAAATTACAAAAGACTTTTCACAGAAATAGAGTCAGATATGAACAATTAAAAAAATACTAATTTCTCATGTGTAGGCAGAAATGAACTAGATAAAGCTTCTTTCCCAATTAATCTTATTTTTATATAATTAAATCAATATTAAATAACAATATATGGATAAATTGTGCATATATATGTGTATGTCTATGTATGTCTATATGCATAGACATACATATGAATTCCTCCCAACTGCCTTCCGCTATCTTTTTTTTTTAATTTATGGAGTAAAACAAGCATTTCCATAACATAGTATAAAACAATTCCCAGAGAGTTGTCTGGGGCACCAAGAGGTTAAAATCTTGTACTGCATTATATAGCTAGTACATAAAATAGACAGGCATTTCCTCAAGTCATACTGACTCCAAGGCTAGCTCTCAGTTCACTATAAAATACTGCCTATGATGCATTTATGGAATGAAAATGATTATAAATATGCATAAACTATATGTTCTCATGGACATAATTGTCTTTAAATATCAATTGTGTGGGGAGAGTAGCAATACAGATTCAGGTTTGTTAATTACAGTGTTTAATTCTCTTGGTGTATCCTCCTGCCAAGAACAAGTTATCAGGATGAAAACCAGATGAACAATATAATATATGCTTATAATAACATGTATATGATAACATATACTTTATGCATTCTATATAGTATACAGTTATATGTGTGCATGTAGGTGTAAGTGGTCTTATTCATTATACACAATATGTATATATTTTAGAATACAACTTACATATATTTTGACCAGCAAGGGAAAATGGGAAGATTTGACAGGACAAACAACTATTGCCTCAGGAGACAGACTGGATTATGCAGGTGCTGTATTTATGCAGCAGGTTTATGCACCAGATGTCATAACAGTTAAAGATAGAGGGCAGGAGCTCTAGAAAGGAGATCTACCTATAATTACTTACCAGGTTTTAGGAGACCAATTCCTTTTCAGGGAAAAAGGAAAATTTTAAAACATAGCTATCTGAACTTCTGGAAAATGTGAGCCAAGTGTTGCTTTGTCCTCTCCTGGGAGGGATGGAAACCATGCTGGCCTTTGAGCATAGTCTGGTGGTGGCTTTGTGAGTAGGAAATTGAAACTGGTTTTCTTTTTTTGGGAGAAAGAGTCTGAGTAGATTATACAAACTGGTTAAGTTAATGAGAGTACATAGAGTAAATAAAAGCTGGAAGAGGTAATAAATTAAACATTTTAGGAGGCTTGACCCCCTAGGCTACATCTGCTTTTTTAAGGACCTTAATAGTGTCACTGAAATGGATTGAAGTTGACCAAACTGTTTCTTTTCAGGAGTTTGGGAAAAGTAATGATGTGCTTTAACACTCCTCTCCTATTTCTTCTTCTGCCTGGAATGGCAGAGCTGTATTTGTTGTGTCTGTTCTATAAATCTCTTCATATTTTCTGATTTAATTGTAAATTTAAAGCCAGTTCATACTAGATAACAATATATTTGGCATTAACTGTCCCTTATTGACAAAGAAGAGGAAGAAGAAAAGGAGCCATTATGTAAAGGTTTAAAAGAAAAAGAGGTTTAAACTTACATCCAATGTGCCAGCTTTCTCTTTTCTGGGGACTAGGGCTAAGTGAGTGAGAAACTCAATGAGTTTGATTTTATTGATATTTTTAGAAAATTCCCAATAGCAAGGTAAAGATTAACTCATGTTAATCTAAATCATTAGTTGTAGTGAATGCCTGATCCAAAAATAGGTAGACTTAAATGGTGGAAGGAAACTTGGTAAGTGGTAATGATGAGGGAAGGGTAATAGGTTCTACCAGGGACCTTGATCACTATCAGTGACCAGAAACCCTGCAATTCAGTCTGGAAAGAATTCACCAGGCTCAAACAAACTTGGAAGCTGAGATTGTAAAAGTTTATTGTTACACTGCACAGCACAGTGGGCAAGGGTTCTTAGGAAACCTGCAAACTTACAGAAATCACAGGTATAGTTTTAAGGAGTCAAGACAGTAAATCAGGTGTCAATTATGCTAACTAGGTGAGTAAGGGAGGGATTAGGGAGGAGTTAAGGAGTGGTCAGTGCTTAAAGGAACATATACTTTTAATATCAACTGTGCAGGCAGGTGTATTGCCCATGATTCCCCAGGGGGGCCTACCTGGAGGTGTGGTTTTAAGGCTGACATGTCACTAAGTCAATCAAGGCTGACTAAGGAGTGACTAGTCTGCCACCCATCAATGTCAAGCTTGACAAGATGGATGTTGGGAACCAAGGCTAACAGAGACTCAGTATGGGTATAATTGGCTAAGGAGTTAACCTATAGATAGGGTATTGAAGGATTCATGATGCAGCTGACCATTTTACTAGGGGAGATAACATTTGGCTAACCTAAAATGTTTATAGATGGTGTAGTGAAGGATAAGTGTAGTTTGTTTTTGTTCCAAGCAGTGATAAGTTCATGAGTTGTTGCTGGGCAGAGTACTGGCAGGGGGAAGGGTCAGAGTTAATGCTCTGAGGCTGGGAAAGGGGGAAGTGTGATTATACAGACTGGTTTTACAAATTGATTTTACAGATGTATATCCCAAGCATCCCTTTTACACACTGATGTTACAAACATAGATCCCAAGCATGCCATCAGTAAGAAGTCACTGGCTGGTTCCTCAGAAGCAATTAATCTAATGCTACTTTATTCTACCCTTTCCTCCCCATTGTCCTCTCCCAGTCAATTAAAAGACTTTATAGACTCCTAAGAGATAGGCAGAGTTGAAACAGTAACCTATAAATTTACTTCCCCTGGGCAAGCTAAGGGAGAAATTGCGAAAGAATGGCTCCTACCTATATATAGTCTGATGGTGGGGCTAGTAAAGATGGATTAGCTGGTTTGCCTGTGATTTCAACCTCCTCCAACTTCCAACTCTGTTACACTTATAAAGAAATTACCACCAGAGTTTCTCTGTTCTTTAAGCCTGTCCATAATTCCTTATTTAAGTGGTAACATAAAGTCAATTTTAAATGTCTCTTATTGTGTAATTCATTGTTGACAAAAGGGAACAAGTGAAAAGATTTTTTTTTAAAGGACCAAGTTTTACAATTCAGTTCAAAGTAACAGATTTTCTCCCTTTTTTTGGGCGGGGAGGGTAGGGTAGTACAAGAAAAGTAAGAAAGTTCTTTGAATTATGTTAGCACTACTAATATTTTAAGGACAGTTAACCAAATAATTGGAAAAAAAACATGTCTTCAATGATTGTGATTATTTTTTCAACAGGTTAAATATTAAAATAGTAAAAAATGATGTTCTTGTGTCCTCAGTATCTAATACAATGCCAGATACATAATTGGTACTTAATAAATGTTTGCTGATTACCAGATACAAGTGAAAAAAGAAAATTTGAGTTAATGTTACCACATGTTAATATAGCTCAGTTAATAGAGCTCAAATTCAGGTAGCAAGATTTTCCAGGAGAGCTTGTCATTTTCTTGTCAGTAGCTGCTAAATATTTTAGTTACAAATAAATGGTAACAAAAATATTTGGAAAAGCAAACAATTTTCTAAATGAACTAAAATATGTAACCATATAGAGAATTTTTTATAATTCCCAAATCATATAAATGTTTCCTTCCTATAATGAAGGTTCATTTTTTTCTTTTTATACTAACTTATTGGAGAGAAGTTGGATTCATTAGACAAGCAAACAATGAAAATCACAATGCTCTGTGCTATTTCATTTTTTTCGTCATGATTTCTTAGGTGGAGTTAGAACTTTCTGTGAGTTTATTTTCCTCAAAGTAGCTCATTTAGTGTCGCTTACAGGTCCACCCAAAGTGATTCTAAGTATTTTTTTTTAACTATTTTTGAATTTAGAAATCTCAAAAGCTTTTTAAATTCTGCTTTGCATTGACAGCTAGGTCTCTGTTTCCATCCTTTTCTTGATAATTTTATGCAATTTTACCTGCTGTCAGGACATTGTCAGGTAGCTAGGGGAGGAATGATCATCTTTGACAAGTTGGACTTCAGAGACACACAGAAATTCTCTTTTGGTTCTGTAAATAATTGATGTGACTAGGCTATTCTAAAATGGCACCATACAATATGATCATCATTTTTCCAATTGCATTTGATTAAATGGGTAACTATTCCCCTCCCCCTCCAATCTAGTATCTGGTCCCTGAAAAAGAACACAATAATAATATGTAAGAAGTTACATATACACTAGGAAAATTCCAAAAGCCTAACACCAGTATTAATTTGGAAAATTGTCAATTATTATAACAATTAAAGATTGGAGCTAAAGTATTAAAAGATTTCTAATAGTAACATGATTAGATAGGAATAAAGAAAAAGTGTCCTTATTTAAATGTGATATTGATAGGTAACTCAGGCAAAGGATATTAAATATGGGTCCTTAACAGTTTTGTTAGCTTATTTTTCCCTTGCTATACTAAAAATTACAATATTTTATTTTTTTAAAGCAATTGGGGAAGTAGAAACAGCACTTCCAAGGTGCTCTGCCCCACAATCTTCCAAATAATGTAAAAGGGGACTCTGAACAACTTCTGGAGCCCCAGAACCCACAGAACTACACAGAGAAGCTAACCTCCCACTGAGGAGAACCCAGCAGCCCTGCAGGGAGTGGCGAGCACAGCGCTCTGAGAGCAGGTAGCACAACGCCCTGGGAACGGACAGCACAGAGATCTGGGAGCTGAGCCCAGGCAAGAATTAGCTGCAGTTCTAGCCCTACCCCGGCTGGGCCAGCAGCCAGCTGGAGGGACCCCAGAACACCAGCAGCTGTGGAGATTCCAGAATTATCAGCACAGATATGCCTAGGACAAAGTAGGAGGTTAGTGCCCTATGGATTTGGGACCAGTATTCAGGGAACGAGTCATATTCCACCCCTGGGGGCAAAAAGCTGCTGAAGAAACTTGTCACAGAAGCCATTTGCAGCATCAGTGGTGGCTCTAGCTCCGGGTCTGCGAACTGTAGGGAGATCCAGCAATCAGTCTGGGGGTTAATCACTCTTGCTTTAAACTGCCTGGATCTGAATTGTGGTCTGGGGGGGAAGATTGAGGTGGGTATCCAATTTGCCAGATCTGGTGGAGGCTTTACAGAGGCCACCCAACCTGCAGAAGTTGTGAAGACCCCACATTTGGGAAGGAAGCTCTCCTCTCTGGTGGCAGAGTCCTACATTGGCAACAAGCCCCAAAATCAAGCAATGAAGTGGCAACATGCCTAGGCAAAAGAAACAAAATAAACAGAAAAATTCTCTTTATTTGGACTCCTATTTTAGGGGCAAAGAGGAACAAAGCATGGAGGAGGACTGTGAGGTCAGAACTCCTGCACCAAAAGCCCCAAATGAAAATACAAGCTGGCTACAGGCCATAGAGGACTTTAAGAAGCAGATAAGAGAAGTGGGGGAAAATTGGGAAGACAGATGATAAATATGCAAGAAAAGTATGAAATGACAGTCAACAGCCTGACTGAGGAAAATAACACCTTATAAAATAGAATAACTCAAATGGCAAAAGAGGCTCAGAAAGGCAATGAGGAGAAGAATGCCTTAAAAAGCCGAATTTGCCAGATGGAAAAAGAATCTCAAAAGCTCACTGAGGAGATTCATTCCTTCAGAGTTAGACTGGAGCAAAGGAAGCTAGTGACTTTATGAGAAATCAAGATGCTGTTAAACAGAAACAAACAAATGAAAAAATAGAAGGCAATGTGAAATATCTCATGGGAAAAACCACTGACCTGGAAAATAGATCCAGGAGAGAAAATTTAAAAATTATTGGACTACCTGAAAGCCATGATCAAAGAAAGAACCTAGAAATCATCCTTCAAGAAATTCTCAAGGAAAATTGCCCTGATATTTTAGACCCAGACGGGGAAATAGAGGTTGAAAGAATCCACCGATCGCCTCCTGAAAAAAAATCCCAAAAAGAAAACTCCTAGGAATATTATAGCCAGGTTCCAGAACTCCCAGATCAAGGAGAAAATACTACAAGCAGCCAGGAAGAAACAATTTCAATATTGTGGAAACACAATCAGAATAGCACAGGACCTAGCACCTTCTACACTGAGGGAACAAAGGACATGGAATATGATATTCCAGAAGGGAAAAGAGCTGGGATTGAAGCCAAGGGTCACGTAACCAGAAAAACTGAGTATCTTGTTTCAGGGGAAAATATGGTCATTCAGGGGAATAGAGGACTTTCAAGCATTCTTGAGGAAAAAACCAAAGTTGAATAGAAAATTTGACATCCAGACACAAGGAGCAAGAGATGCTTGAAAAGGTAATCAAGGAAAAGAAATCAAAAGGAACTTGTCAAAGTTGAACTATTTACATTCCTACATGGAAAAATAATAACTGTGTCTGATGAAAGCTTTCTCATTATGAAAATAATTGAAGAAGGTTATATGGTCATATGAATACATATGTGAATGTGTGTATATATGTTTACAGTTATACATGGATAGAGGGCACAGGTTGAATTTGATGGGAAGGGATGATACTTAAGGGGTGAAGTTAAGAAGTGAGAGAGGAAAGTGGCAAAAGGTAACGGGGAGAGACAGGGTAGGGTAAACTATCTCATGTAGAAGAGGCAAGGGGAAGTAGTTGTAGGGGAGGGGAAGAACAGGAAGACAAAAATGGAAAACCACATTCTCATTGAAGTTGGCTCAAGGAGAGAATGACATACATACTAAATGGGATATCTCACACTGCAGGAGAGTAGGGGAAAGGGGTTTGAGAGGTGGAATGATGGAGGGGAGGGCATTCTAGGGGGAAGGGTGGTTGGAAGTACACACTTTCAAAGAGGGACAGGATAAAAGTAGGGAATGGGACAGGTGGGAGGTGAGACAGGTGGGAGGGAAATATAAGCAGTCTTTTACAATATATCTACTATGGTAATGTTTTGCATAGCTATACATGTACAACACATACTGAATTGCTTATCTTCTCAGAGGGAGTGGATGACAAGGGAGGAAGGGAATGGATCTGAAAATCAAAGTTTTAAAATTAAATGTTTCATAAGATGTCCAGGTATTGGGGCCCAGAGATTCACCTTGCCCTAATGGCAAAGTCGAAGGGGTTATGGGAGAAGATATGGGAGAGAGCAGATTGGATGAGTGGATATCTAGTGGGACTGCTATTCTGGGGTGGTGGGTAGGGAAAAAATGGGGGAAAAATTGTACCTCAAAATCTGATGGAAATGAATGATGTAAACCAGAAGTTAATAAAGCATTTGTTTAAAGCAACTGGGTTTAAGTAACTTGCTCAAGGTTACAGGGCTAGTCATTATTTATGTGTGGGTGCTCATTTTCTGATGCTGGATTTGATCCTGGGTCATCCCAGCTCCAAGGCCAGTGCTCTTACTGTGCCACCTAGCTGCCCGAAATTATAATATTTTAAAAGTTTGACACGATTGTTTAGATCGAACAAGCATGTTATTCCCATGATTAATTTATATACTTTACATTAATTTAGATTACTTAAATATGATCTAGTATCAGAGAACGAGGTTCAAATCCAGGCTCTAAGATTTGCTATCTGTTAGACCTGGGACAAGGCTCATTTTACCTCTCTTGGCCTCACTTTCCTTATTTATAAAATGCAAGGGGGTAGGAATGGAAAATTTCTGGAAAACATTCCAACTACTTCCTATGATATTATTAAAATTGTGTAATATGTGTAAACAGGTTAAGAAAAAGGGTTATGCTTTTAAAGGTAAGTCTGTTTAGAAATGAATGTCATTTTCCTATAAAATTGCTGAGGATGAAGAGTACTAATGATTAAATGGGTAACTATTCTAGATAGAAGTACTAGCCAAATGATAGAATTATTAGCTAAAGCATTCATATGGGAGTTAGAATACAAGTCAGAAGATTGAAACTAATTTAGAAAAAGGAACACTGGCAAAAAGTAAAAACCTTCTTTGTTTCATACTATTTATCTCCTAGCAATGGCATCATTATTAGGAAAAACTGCTCTCTCCACTAACAAATAAGTTTTTCCTCTGCTTTTGAGGAATGTTTAATCTTAATGATGAGGTATGGGCTCTGGGAGCCCCCTCAAGCTCTCCTTGAGTCCTTGAGTTACAGGCTCTGGGAAGCTCCCTTGGACTCTTGATTAAATCATTGCATTTGATGAGGCAAGTCTGTTACTAAACTTCCCACCGTTGAACTGGCCTAGCCCACATTTTTTGTGGTCTTCAGGTGGCTTCCCACCCTTAATCACTCATTGACCTCATTAACTCCTCCTAAACACCATCCCCAAACTCCTCCTCTAGACCACCCCTAGATTCCTCCAAAAACTTTCTGTATATAAGACCCCATGTCACACCTTGTGTGAGAGCGCCATGGAAGATCGAGAGCACCATAGAATGTCATGTGGGTGAGCTCCATAGAATAGTAAGAGCACAGTGGAAGAGCGAGAGTGCCATAGAATTTTCTAGCACAGACTTAATTCTGTGTCTAATGCAAGTGAACTTTTAATAAATTTTTATTTTTCTTTGGCTTAGAAGACTCGAGTCGAATTTATTCAGCAGGACCCAGTGTGTTGGTATTTTGAGGTCTCCAGAGCAACCCTAACCCTCTTAGTGGGTAACCTCTTCATTAAACTGATCAGTATTTGACTTAAATTATTTCACTTTGAGGTCACTTCATTTCTAAAAATAGCTGCTATTCAAATCAACTCAATAAGAATTCACTGAACACTGTTTTGCCAGGCACTCTTCTAGGCACTCTGATTCAAAGACAAAAAAAAAAAAAACCTGAAGGAGACAATAAAGCAGTGAATAGTATCCAGTTCTTTCCTGCAAGGAGCTTATGATTTAGGAAGAGAGCTCATCTAAAACATTCAAAACTAACCCAAACACTAGATAAGTACTATAAAAGAGCTACAAAGTACTATGAAAACATGAGAGGGAAATGGCTCAGAATTAACAGAAGGGCTGTAGAGAGAAAAGGGGAAGATCATATATTTAATGAAGAGGGAAATATTGAGCCAGGCCTTGTATGTAGAGTACTTTGCCAAATTTAAAGGTTGCAACTTTAATGAAGAAGAAATCTATAAAGAGAAGAAAAATATGACATCTGGATACAACTAATAAGGATTTGGAAAATTCCACATCTATTTTAAATTGCTGTGTAACCTGGGCTGATGCAAGAATTCCCAGTCTGGGTAAAATGGAGATATGTGTTCCCTACCACATTGTTGAGTGGGGGTAGTATCCTTTGATCTGTTGCCTACATCTTTAAAATTTGCAAAACTTAGCCATTCCATCTCTTCTTACTGCTCATTTATAAACAGGATCCAGCAGGTGAAGATCACAGATCATAGTCTACATACAGCATGGGTTCCATGAACTGATGAGAGCAGAATTCTCCTCTCTCTCTCTCTCTCTCTCTCTCTCTCTCTCTCTCTCTCTCTGTCTACTTCCTGGTTCTGAGAAATGGACCTGGGAGTGTTTATTTTTATTCTGGGCTGTTTTTCCTTCTCAGTTTAAATTACCATATGGAATTCTCATGAGACCCTGAAGTTTGACCCAAGGTGACCTAGCAGCCAATATTGCAGGTGGGGTGCTGTAGCTAGCCTGGTGTGAAAGACTTGAGAAGCTCGTCTGTCTGGCACTAAAGTCTAAGAGGGCTTTTGGGACATGGAACTGGGACTATTCTCTATAGGAACCAAGTTAAATTGCAAATCTAATTCCTTTGCCCTCCCCAGAGATGGAGATGGACAGGGGTAGGAAAGAGTATAATTTCCACATTTTGTGGAGACCACATTTGTATATTTGAGATTATGTATTTTGGAAGAATTTTTTTTCTGAATAAAAGTTAACTGCTAATGGCTAATGGGACTTGTGAACAGTATTATTAAGGGCTGGAGTCATTTGTAAAAAGCCTTAACTCTCCTCCCCCCCTTTAATTCCTCCTTAAATGGACAGGGAAATGCTGCAGGGCTGGGATGAGTGAAAGTGTAACCTACCTTGCCTTCAAGGGAAGGAGGATGCAGGGCTGTTACTGAAACTGGGCATATCCAAACCATACCATGTTACATAAGCAAATATTTAGTAGATCAGAATAGCACTTAACTACTTTTGCAGATGGAGAGCGATTTTTTCTTCTTTATTATTTTTCTTTCATATTATGGACTTTATTTATTTATTTATTTATTTATTTATTTATTTATTTATTTATTTATTTATTTGTTTGTTTGTTTGTTTATTTATTTTTGGAGGGCAATTGGGGTTAAGTAACTTGCCCAAGGTCACGTGGCTAGGTTTTTGCTTGTGTGTGTTAAGTGACTAAGGTCAGATCCCAACTCAAGTCCTTCTGACTCCTGGGCCTGCGCCCTACTCACTGATCCACCTAGCCACCCCCATATTATAGACTTTTTACTAGCGAACTTCATTTTCAAAAATTACTTAGTGATGAACCATACATAAATGTGAAAGATAATGATTTTAAAAAGCAGTATGAATGCTTATTTTCCTCCAAGTCTGGAACATAAAACTTAGCCTATTGGTTAGGAAAAATGTGGAGGGTGAGAGTAAACAGTTTCAGTTCCCTTAAATAAGAAAAATAAGTGTCTCATTCTCCTCAAGTGTCTATAAAAAATCCAAGGAGCACGGAAACAACTGATTGATCCATTTAGGGCCAGTTTTCGGATAAAACATATGGGTTACTTGATATATACAATTGTGAGAAGTATTATTTTATCAGTTTTGGGATCTGCCCAGTTTCTGTTTAGCATAACTTATATTCTTAGGTATAAGGGTCTCTAAATAACAGGTAGGAGTAGTCCAGCTTCTCTAGGACTAGCTTCAAACAATGCAATACAGTTTTCTCACAATTCCTAAAACTGTGCAAATTTTTCTCCCAATACAGGAATTAGACTAGATGCATAATTGAATAGAAAGGGACCTAAGCTAGCTCCAGAACTGTGTCACAAGTTAGAGTCCGTGTGGTTCATTTAATTCTCACAATTCACCACTTGCTGTTATAATCCCTTCAATTTCCTGATAGTTCCTGATAGTCAGACAGACAGACAGACAGACAGACAGATAGATAGATAGATAGATAGATAGATAGATGATAGATAGATAAAATCTTCCTACCACTACTTCTCTCTCTTTCCAAACAGAAGAAAGTTTCTCCAGGTGAGAGCTAACTATCCAGGAGTAACTAATTTAGAGGTCCAAAGTGGTACAAAATAAAAACATTGATAAATTTTGAAGTAAACTGAGCACAGCAAACTGGGTGACCCTTGTGAGGAATTCAGACTAAAGAGGGGCATAGGTTCAAAGATTTAAAACTTTAAAAGTCCATAAAAGCAATCTAGTACAATTGGCTATTATATACAGATAAGGAAATAGGCTCAGATGGTAAGAAGAAAAAAATTATCCAAGGTCAAGCAGGGAGTAAATCAAGTCAGCAGACATTTATTAAGTACCTACTATGTAAGTAGATGCTAAGTAGTTAGGAATATAAAGAAAGGCAAAAGCAATTTACTCTCAAGGGGTTCACAGTTTATGGGTGATACAACCCACAAATAACTATATGTACAAGCAATATACAAAATAAATGAAAAATAATCTCAGAAAGAAAGCATCATCATTAAGGTGTATACAGAAAGGTTTCTTCCAGAAAATAGTACTTTAGCTGAGTCTTTAAGGTATCCATCAAAGCCAGGAAGCTTTGGTGAGGAAGGAGAACATCGAAGGCGTGGAAGACCCAAAATCCAGAGTTTGAGTGTCATGTGTAAGGAACAACAAGGAGGCTACCAAAATCACTGGTTCACAGAATTTGTAGAAAGATGAACTCAGGTACTCTGACTATAAATGCAACACATATTCCACCAGCACCTATTAGATCTCAAGCAATAAAATGACCCTCTCTATCATCTCAGCATTGCAATATTAAACTTGCATCTCCCTTCCCACACACTTTCATGCATTTATCAAACCTTTATCCTATTACCTATTCCATTTCTTTGTCCTGCCTTTCACTTCTAGTCTCTCCAGTCACTACCTCATATATCTCTCTATCCCCCTCCGATTAATCCAATCCACCTAGTCCTTCTCTGAATGAGAATTTGATGGCTGTACCTTCTTTTTGTTTTGGGGATCAAAAGCTTGCACTAGAAGCAACTATACAATTTCCCCATCCCAAGTAGCACCACAGCTTTAAGATATATTTTATTTCCCCCTAATCACAATATAAGGAAAAAGTTATGTTTTTTTTTTCTTTTTCCAAAATCCAATAAGAAAGTTATGCTCCTTTCTTCTCTGCTTTCTGCTCCCCAGAGATTGCTGATGGAAAAGTTTGTCATATAGGATTTGTTTTAGGGAGTTTAAAAGATGAAAATGAGGAAATTGTTGACTGCCATCAATAAAATTGAGTTTTAAAAATCCAAATTAAGATGATGAGCAAGGAGCTATATATGCTTTTGTATGAAAAGTAATGTAGTATAATTGAAACTCTATTGGAACTAAAGGCTGGAGAACTGGTTCAAATCCCAGAATGCTTCAAAGACATCACTTTCCTCAATTGTTCAGTGAAATGTAATCTGTTAGGTCATTCTCTAAATTCTACATAATACACATTACAATACAGTACAATACAATATACAAATATAAAGCATCTTCTATTTCACAGACACTGTGTTAAATTGTGGGCATAAAAATAAGAAAAAAGAAAGACAGCCCTTGCCCTCAAAGAGCTTACAATCTAATGGAGAACACAGAAAAGGATATGAAGCCTATGTTCTTGACAAACTTTTGCTATTGCTTGAGGCATGGAAATATGTTGAGGAAGAAAGAAGAGGAAGCCTGGAGATGGAAGTTTGATTTTTTTTTTAACTTTAGTCATGTTTATTTATATAATAGTCACATTTACATAATAGCAGCATTCCTAAAGTGGAACTAGAAAAAAAGAAGTGTAACATCTGAGCAAATATAAAGTTTATCCTCAGATTATCCCATCCCTTGGCCATAAAATTTCCTTTGAGTAAACAGAAAAGGAGAGTGAAAATAGAATCAAAGGTGGACAATGAAAGACTGATGCATGAAACTTAAAGTTTCTACGATTGGAGCAAATAATGATGGCATACAGGCACACATATAGAATTTTCACATTCAAATGCTCTTTGGCAAATTAAGATTGAGAATTCCAAAAATTTAGAAATAGAATTGGATTTTATGTATCCTAATCTGTTCATCTCCCTCCTCTTTAAAAGGAACCATTGCCTACAGGAGAATGAGAAATTCCTCTGCACACTTGAACTGAATGAGCTTCAAAGCCCACACAGTCCTCAGACAAAGCATCAATTGGAGTGGTTTATGTTTTGAAATGTCACAACTGTGATATTAAAGGAGACAGGTCACGCCTGACCTACTGTTGATATAACCATAGGCTAGTAACAGATTCTTCAAGAGCTGCACAACCTTCCATCATTCAAGAATTGTGGAGGACAGATGTTTTCCATCAGAGTGATAGTATTTTCACACGGCTTTCATTAAACTGTCATTTTTAAAACTACTCCAATTCAAACCTCTTTCTGCTTTGTTAGTTTTAATGTATTTCTCTGTACCTTGGATGACAGAAAGGTTCCCTTTCAGATGTATGTAGACTTGCCAAAGACCAGACCGTGCATGCACACAGTAGTCCTCACAGGGATTGGATGTAATCACGCGAATGGAAAACAAGCTTGGAACAAGCAGAAGCCTAAAAATTGATGTTCATTCTTGGCATGTCGACTTAGGAAGACTAACATGGATTAAAATGCTTTGAAGTGAAATATTTATGTGATTTGATGTTAAAGGATCAATAGCTTTGATATATTAGCAAACTTGAAAAATATTTTTAAACATAAAAGAGGTATTTTCTTTCTTGCAAGATAGAAATAAATTAAAAGCTTAGAACCAGTAGTAATGTGGTTGTGAAATTACCTAGAGTACAATGGAATTTCTAAAAATCACTCCTTAATACCAAATTTAAAGGTGTTCTTGGCATGCAATTTCTTTGGAAAGCATTTCGTTGAATTTTTCTTACTTTAGATTTATTGACTTTATCCTCCTCCCCCCTCCCCCATATACACAGACACATAGAACTTATTAAGTGCTATTCTTAAGACCTAAATAGGAATATAGTGTTAAAGTCAAGCAATTTACAGCATCTCCAATTTTAACTTATTAATTCAATTAATATATTATGGCATTAAAAAACTTAATTATTGGGGTGGCTAGGTGGCGCAGTGAATAGACCGCCGGTCCTGGAATCAGAAGGACCTGAGTTCGGTGCCGGCCTCCGACACTTAATCCACACAAACAAAAACCTAGCCTTGTAACCTTGGGCAAGTTACTTAACCCCAATTGCCCTAAAGGGGCGGCTAGGTGGCGCAGTGAGTAAGGGTGCGGGGCTCCGAGTTGGGATGACCCGAGATCAGATCCCACCTCAGAAAATGAGCACCCACGCATAAATAATGACTAGCTGTGTAACCTTGAGCAAGTTACTTAACCCCAATTGCTTTAAACAAACAAACAAACAAACAAAACTTAATTATTTAGTAAATCCTCCTCCATATAAGCCCATTTCCCCCCTGATTCATGAAGGATGGTAAAAAGAGTAAGAAATACTAAAACAGCTGCTTTAGAATTGTTCATATGACAAGTTAGTGTCCCACTGAAACTATACAAATTTCTTATATGGGGGTGTGGTTTTAGGGCATTTTAAAGATTCAAATGAGGAAAAGGCAATGTTTACTTAAGTATAGTAAAAATGTCCACATTTATTGCTCCTTGAAAGCTAATATAACAGAGTCTATGTAACCATCGCAATCAACTACCATACAGAAGCTGATTGTTCACAATAAAGAGGGTGTCCTCACTTGGGACATAAATAAATATAACATAAACACATCCTTTATTACTATGGGGATACCTCCTCCAATGAGCTTTATCACTGAGAGCTACTATCATTTTCATACACAAATCTTCGCTTTTGAACAACTGTCATAAGAGCAAGGGGTGGGATGTAGACTTAGCAATATATAATCTAATGCTTTGGGAATAAAATCTTTTAACAAATACATAATTGAGGCTATACTTTAGACATCAGTTAGGTAGTCACACTATGCTCTTTTCAAGTGAATTATAATTCATTTTTTAAGTCTTCATTCCAGTATTTTGATTAGAGGCAACCTAGGATTTTCTGAGTGCTATCCTCATTTTGTTTCATTTGTATATTGCTATTCATAAATATACTAAAAAAAATGGACTTGCCAGTGTGGAAAAATGGTAAAATACCTATCTCCCCTTGCTAACTCTGAGTTATCAGATGAAACTTAATTAGCCAACCAATTCAAAGAGTACAGAGAATGACGGATAATAGACAATCTCAGCCTTAAATATAGTGGCACTCTGGGCACCATTATATGTTTCATTAATAGAATTAATTTAGAATTCCAATTAAGGATATTTCATCCCATATTGCACTATGATTTCATTAAGATAAATGATACTAGTGTGTCCCCAAATGTCTATAAAAGGATGATTTAATGTAATCACAATAATGTAACAGCCACTTCGGAATATCTCTCTAATCATTGTTAGAAAGTACCTTTAAGGAATACAGTCTCTATTGTAATCATGCTCAGGGTGACAAAAGAAGAAAGAAAGAAAGAACAAAAGAAAGAAAGAAAGAAAGAAAGAAAGAAAGAAAGAAAGAAAGAAAGAAAGAAAGAAAGGAAGGAAGGAAGGAAGGAAGGAAGGAAGGAAGGAAGGAAGGAAGGAAGGAAGGAAGAGAAAGGTCAGTCTCTAGATGAATATAGTTTCACATGTAACTGCTTTTGCTATCAATGTCATATAATTCTAGATACCAATATGTCAGCAATCAAACAGCATGCTTCCTGTAAAACTTCTCTAGTGTATACCCAGGCTAGAGTAGAACCTAAGTATAGTCAAAGCCATTTCCAGTTCCAGTGAGGATGTTACAAGTAATTTAATTAAGTGATCATGAGAATCACTTAAGGACATGTATTTATTAGTTTACTTTTTTCATTTTTATTCATTTTATTTACTTGTTTTGTAGAATAGCTATCTTTTTATTTTAAGCAATAATTATGTTATAAAATTTCAATTATATCAAAATATTTTCTTCAATTTTCAGTAAAACATTTTTATCATGAATTTTGGCTATTTGGTTTATTACATTATTATTTGCTTATATGCTGTTCTTTGGTTTATTATAAATGGGACATAAATTACATAGCATTTTATTCTGCAAAAGAAACTCTTTAACGTTTGTTGTTGTTCAGCCATTTTCCAGTTGTGTCTGACCCTTTGTAACTCCATTTGGGATTTTCTTAGCAAAGATACTGGTTCCAGAATCCCCAGATCAAGGAGAAAAGACTACAAGCAGCCAGGAAGAAACAATTTAAATATTGTGGAAACACAATCAGAATAGCCCAGGACCTGGCAGCTTCTACACTGAGGTATCGAAGGGCATGGAATATGATATTCCAGAGGGCAAAAGAACTGAGAATGAACCCAAGGGTCACCTACCCAGCAAAACTGAGTATTTTGTTTCAGGGGAAAATATGGTCATTCAGTGGAATAGAGGACTTTCAAGCATTCTTGAGGAAAAAACCAGAATTGAATAGAAAATTTGACATCCAGACACAAGAAGCAAGAGATGCCTGAGAAGATAATCAGGGAAAAGAAATCAAAAGGAACTTATCAAAGTTGAACTATTTACATTCCTATAAGGAAAAGCAATAACTGTGACTTATGATATATTTCTCACTATGAAAATAATGGAAGAAGGGTGTGTGGTCATATGAATACATATGTGGATGTGTGTGTATATGGTTACAGTTATATATGGATAGAGGGCATAGGTTGAATTTGTTGGGAAGGGAGAATACTCAAGGGATGAAATTATGAGGTGAGAAAGGAAAGTGGCAAGAGGAGATGGGGAGAGACAGGGTAGGGTAAACTATCTCATGTAGGGGAAGTGGTTGCAAGGGAGGGGGAGAATAGGAAGGAAAAAAAAAGGCAAAACCACATTCTCATTGAATTTGGTTCAGGGAGAGAACGACATACATACTAAATGGGATATATCAATCTGCAGCAGAATAGGGGGAAGGGGGATGAGAGGGCATCCTTGGGGGGAGGGGAGGTTGGAAGTACCCACTATAGAAGAGGGACAGGATCATGTAGGGAATGGACCAGGTGGGGGGTGGGATCAGTGGGAGGGAATTATAAGCAGCCTTGTACAATATATCTACTATGACAATGTTTTGCATAGCTAGACATGCACAACATATACTGAATTACTTAAATCCCAAGAAGGAATGGGTGACAAGGGAGGAAGGAAATGGATCTGAAATTCAAGGTCTTAACATTAAATGTTTCAAATATATATAAATACTATTATTAATACTCTTTTGATTATAATTGGGAGATAAGATGTGCAGGCATTGGGACACAAAGATTCACCTTCCTCTAATGGAAAAGTCAGAGGGTGTATGGGAAAAGTATGGGAGAGAGCAGATTGGAGGAAGCGATATCTTGTGGGACTGCTATTCTGGGAGGTTGGGTAGGGGAATAATGGGGGGGAAATGATTGTAACTCAAAATCTGGCGGAAATGAATGATGTAAAACAGAAGTTAATAAAGCATTTGTTTAAAAATAAAGATACTGGAGTGGTTTGACATTTCCTCTTCTAGCTCATTTTACAGATGAAGAAACTAAGGTAAAGAGGGCTAAACGACTTGCCCAGGATTATACAGCAGTGTCTCAAGCCAGATTTGAACTCATATAGATGAGTATTTCTGACTTCAGGCCTGGCACTCTATCTACTGCTTCATATATTTCGTTCATTAAAAAACATGACAACCTTTATATAATATTGGTAATTTAAAGATTTTGATGCTTTTTGTCAGTTAAAATTTATTTTTAATTTATTCTATTTTATGATTTAAAATATCCATTTAAAATTACTTAAACATTCAGTATATATGATTATGGATGCCTATAAAAGCAATTTTAGGAATAAAATAGACCATAAAATAGTTGATAATTTTCACTTCATCCCTGTATCCGCCTTACATTATTTCATGCACTTCAATTGTTTCCATATGAAATAGGAAGAATTTATATACTATTCCTCTTATTACTTTCCTTTCACATTTTTAAATAGTAATATTTTCAATTATATTCTCAACATAAATGACAGATTTTGTAGCTCTGGACGTTTGTTTTTTTATTAATTTCTGGTCTTGAAATCAATAATCACCATGTATTATCAGACTGGGCCATTCTCTACAATTTAATTAAATCTAAACATATATCTACCTATCCAAGCAAAAAACCCAAAACAAAACAGTTATAGTTCTCTAAAAATATCAAGCCTTCTGAATGGGCAAAATCAAATAAAAATTAATCACTTTGTAAAAGTAATGCAGGAATAAAATAACATTTTTTCACTGAAAAAAATTAAAGTTTGGGACTATCCCTACTTTTATACATAGTATTTTATTATATCGTTTAATACTGGTTTTAATGTTAGCTTTATATGATTTTTTTTTCATTTTCCTTTTTTGTACTATTTTATTTGGAGAGTTTTTCTACTTCAAAGGTCTCTCATTTACTCAGGCTAGAATTCCATTTCAATTTAAATTTATCTCATGATGGAATCCCATAATTAGTAAATTGGATCCATCTGGAGTTAAAAGTATTTTATCAGAGATAAAAGCGCCAATTTTTTTTTTCATCAGGTTATTATTATACTTGAACTTATCTCTAGTACTCAAAGAAGACAAGTCATTAAGCAATCAGAACAGGCAATCCCAGGTCACCATCACAAACTTGGAGTAATTCTTTACCCTTAAATGCTGAAAAACTACCATGTTTTCAAATGTTGTCTAAAGGAAATTATACATTCAGATTATATTTTTGAAAATGTATACACTCTTCAATTGCCAAGCTGGCAATTGTATAAATGGTATAGTGTTCTCCCATATTATATATTTATGACAAATTGTATAAGTGACAGGTGTCATTTCTAGGCAAGTTTTAGCCACATGAGACTTTCCTCTCCCCTTCCCCCCTGGGAATGTGTGGCAGGGTAGATTCTCCCCACATCATGATTTTCTTCTCCTGTTGGGTAACTCTAGGGTAGTGACTTTCTCTTAATCTGTGCCCAAACTCCATTCCATTCAATTTGGTGTCAGGGCTCTTTGTTTTCCCCCTGTTTTAATCCATAAAAATTTTGTATCAGAAGTAACTCAATTTTAACCTGGGACAGTGGTGCCAATGTAGATAAATGAGCCATGTCTGTTACTTACAAGCTTATTTTAAAATTATTAATATACATCAAAACCATAAAATTAAATTACCATTATAGATCAGTATTTCCAGTCCGGCAAATCAAAGCTAGCTAATTAATTATCTAATGCTTTAAGTAGAGCTTTAGATTCCTGACTATTTAGCTGTGTATCAGAAACTAGGCCCTTTGTTGCCTCCATTGTAAACCTTCTCACCTCATTTAATAAATAGATATGCATCACAAAGGACTTATGATCAACTAAAGTTTTGGGTGAGAAGAAATACAAATAAATTTAAACATTATATTGGGGATGCTAGGTGGCGCAGTGAGTAGAGCGCTGGCCCTGGAGTCAGAAGGGCCTGAGTTCTGATCCAGCCTCAGATATTTGACACACACACAAACAAAAACCTAGCCATGTGACCTTGGGCAAGTTACTTAAGCCCAACTGCCCTCCAAAACGCAAAAAAAGAAAAAAAAGAATTTAAACATTATAAAGAGAATTAATGGATAGAAAAAATTTCAGGAGTAAATGCCTAATGTTTACAGGTTAGAGGTAAAGGTAAAAGGGGGAGGAGGGAATTGAAGCTCTATGCTAGTTTTTTCCTTATTCTCTCTGAGAAAATAAGCCACAAGAACTTTAAATGAGAAAATCAGCTTCACTATTAAGGAGCCACCTCAACACCCTAGTGCCTTATTACCTATATAAAATGCATGTGTTCCTCTTCTTGGTCTCATTCTTTTGCTTCTTGTGTATTAAAGTTGTCATCTTCAGTCTCTGTCCAAATATGAAACAAAAAGTCCCTGAACTCTTGTTCCTCACAGTGTTACCAATCCTATCCTTTATCCACTCTCCCCCTTAGGCCAGGAGCAGTGCTCAGTCTCTCATTTGCAATACAAGATGTTACTTTCTACCCAAGGAACAACAGTGTCTGTCATATCCTCCCCACCCCATGCTCACTCAGACTATACTAGCAAGACAGTCTTCATCTGAATGAATCTTCCCTAAACTCCTAACCTCCCTCCTATTATTTATTTACAATTTTCTGTGTTTATACTTAATGGACAACCTTTATACTTGATTACTTCATGTTTTAAGGATTCATCTTCTGTATGTATATGTACATACATGCACACATAAATATGCACACATATTTTATGTGTATATGCATTTGCACATATACATGCACGTACATATATACATATACACATAATATATACATAAACACATACATATGTGTGTATTGTAGACATATACATGCACATGTACACATATATGTGCGTACATATGTATGTATATATGTATGTGTATATATATGTGTGTATATATACACACACATATATATAACTATATAAACACACACACACACATATATGGAAAATGTCTCCCAGAGATGTTAATTACTTGAGGCATTTTTTTTTTACTTAACTAAACTTGGAAACAAACCCTGAAGGTTGTATCTGAACATATATTTGGCAGAATGCAATACTAGGAAACACTATGCTGCCTTTTTATTTTCCCTTATAAAATGGTGGTTCATATGGTCTGATGGTTACAGTGAAAGATTGCATGCCAGGAGGATCTCAATCTCACATGTTATGCCAAGCTAACCCACAGAATCACTATATGACATTAAACTAATCCCTTTTACCTCCTCATGGCTGAGAAATCATCTGAAAAATTGGCTAAAAAGCTAGCTGGGGCTAAAAATATCATTCAAGCAGAACATATGAAAATATATGAAATTTCCAAAATATAAGAGAAATAACTGTTTGGAAATCAGCTGTCACTTTGCTAATGCATCTACAAGTGATGTGTAAGGATTGTTTTGGAGACTTAGTCTTGTGCCAAAAGCATGTCCAAAATATTCAGTGGTATTGCCATGTTATTGTGTGGCCTTAATTAAATGAAGCACTATGGCAAAGTGGACATAGAAAGCTGTACTTGAAGTCAAGAAAATTTGGGTTCAAGTCCACAGTTGGGCACATGGTTATAAGACCCTAAGGTAATTACTTAACCTCTTGGTATTTTGGGTGACTCTCTAAGTATATAAATTGCAAGGAAGGTTCTGACCTGCATTGGTAGAGGTAGTTTCCTCACTAAGGAGTTCTCTTCAAAATGGAGATCACAGTTTCATTTATATAGGTTCCCATTCATATACCTTGGTTAAATAAGTTTATGAAGGTATAGAAAGGAGGTCTTTGAAAAATATTTTCCAAGTTGTCAATAGTATCTTTATTCTTATTAATCAACAACATTTGCAATAAGTAGGACTATTTTCTGAGTGATCATTATACCATAAACCAGATCTATACTAAGATTTATAAACTATAAATCAATTAATAAATATTTATAAAGTGCCTATTATGATCCAGACTGTCTGCTAAGGTCTGGGGATGCAAAAAGAATTCCCTCAAGGAACTCTATCGATCTAAAACGATCTCTAATAAGTAGAAAATAATTAATAAAGGAAGGCAATAGAACTAAGAAGGATTAGAGAAGGCCTCTTATAGAAAGTAGGATTTTAGTTGGGACAGCCAGAAAAATGTCTAGAGCTAAGAGATGAATTAAGTGTCTTATTCATGGAACAGCCAGGAGGCTGTTGTCACTGGATCAAGGAGTACAGGTCAGTTAGTAAGGTAAAAGAATAACTGAAAGGTAGGAAAGGACTAGGTTATGAAAAGTTTTGAATTCCAAACAGTATTTAATTGAAGAAGCCTTAGGGGGTTACTAGATTTTATTGTATATTGGTGGTGTGTGTGTGTGTGTTTGTGTGTGTGTGGGTGTGTGTGTGTGTGTGTGTTGCAGCAAGTACCCTAGCATACCCAGGGTGGCTGCCAACACAGGTTCTTAGATCTGCTTTTCTAAAGGAAAGCAACTCAAAATGGGTTAGCAATCTTGCTTTAATCAATCCAACATATCATTTACATTGTTCAGGGGAAAAAGTCAGCACCCCAAACTTCAGAGTATACAGACAGAAATATTTCAAGCAGACAGGCCTCCAACTCTTCAACCATTATATCCATACGAAATCATAGTTACCAGAGAGGGCCGCATCAACAACTGGGTTTTCAAAATCTGGAGGCTCTCAATGGCTGCCCAGAGTCTCATCTGGTCATATCACACAATACTTCTCAAAGTGAGCCCCAAAACAAAGTCTCACATCAAGGTTTATATAGCCTTCTCCAGTCTTAGAGAGTATAACAACCCTCTTGACCTACTGCCCAATCACAAAGTATCTCCTGAAAAATAAGCCTCCTGCCAAATGCTCCAGGTGCATTTAAGCCTAGGGGCAGGCTTCCCTTAAAAATTTACATTCCTATAACATTCTGCCTGAAGATCTTTCAGGCCCATAGCACAGGTAATTTACATTTGAATTAGCATTAACTTCTCTTAGATCACATTTGCAAGATACATAACTAAAGTTGCCAAAATGGCCACAGGTCCTTAAACAAACACAAAGTATATTCAGATGCATCTCTTCAGTCCAAAAAAAAAAAAAATGTCCAAATAAAGTTCTCTTGGGAGGAGCTGGGTGTTCTTCCCCCACCACTCTGTTCCAGCCCCTGCTTCCAAGTCCTGAGGGGCAGCAAGGCAAGAAAACCAACAGGGTGGGGTCTTTGGGGGTCCATGGCCCTTCACCCCACCCACCATAGACACAAGTCCATCCTCCCCCTGGGTCCCAAACAGTGGGATGCAGCAAGGAAACACATTCAGTGCCCCTGCTTTGTTGCTGTGGCTGAATTCTGAACTCCTGGGTTCATTCTCCTCCCACAGGAAGTAGCCTCTCCTGGCTTCTGCCCCAGTACAGATGCAAGCAGCTCACCATTCTTGCTCTGAGCTCATTGAAGTCAGCATGCAGGCCATTCTTCTCTCCTGTTCCATGGCTCCACAGTCACAGCTACCCCAACTGGGAAACACAATTATCCCAGCCCCCATATTTTCCTTTTACCCTGCAGATCCTGTTCATGATGCCATTTGTTGCAGCAAGCACCCTAGCTTACCCAAGGTGGATGCCAACACAGGTTCTTAGATCTGCTTTTCTAAAGGAAAGCAACTCAAAATGGGTTGATAATCTTGCTTTAATCAATCAAACATGTCATTTACCTTGTTCAGGTTAAAAAGGCAGCACCCCAAACTTCAGAGTACACAGACAGAAACATTTCAAGCAGACCAGCCTCCAACTCTCCAACCATTACATCCATACCAAATCACAGCTACCAGAGAGGGAAGCATCAACATCTGGGTTTTCAAAGCCTGGGGTGCTGGACAATGGCTGCCCAGAGTCTGGTCTGGTCAAGTCATCCAACGCTTCTCAAAGTGAGTCCCAAAACAAAGTCTTACATCAAGGTTTATATAGCCTTCTTCAGGCTTAGAGAGTGTAACAATCCTCTTGACCTATTGCCCAATCACAAAGTATCTCTAGAAAAACAAGCCTCCCACCTCAGGCTCCAGGTGCACTTAAGCCTAGAGGCAGGGAAGATCTTAAAAATGTGTGTGTGTGTGTGTGTGTGTGTGTGTGTGTGTGTGTGTGAGAGAGAGAGACAGAGAGAGACAGAGAGACAGACAGAGACAGAGAGCGAGAAAGAGAGCAGAGAAACAGAAAGAGATATGGTTGAACAGGTTCTTTAAGCTAATCACTTTAGTGACAATGGTGGATGGATAGGAGTGAGGAGAGACTTGAGGCAAGCAAACCCACCAACAGGCTATTGTAAAACTCTAGCCATGAGTTGATAAGGTCCTGCACTAGAATAGAGATAGTGTCAGAAGAAAAAAAAAGGGGGAAATATAAGATAAATATTGCGAGGTGAAATTGATAGCCCTTGGCAAAAGACTTTAAACAGGGAGCAAGAGAGAGTTAAAACTCCACTAAGATTCCTAAATAGTGAGCCTGATTCTGCTCATTTTATTTTGCATCAGTTTATACAAGTCCTTCCACATTTTTTTTGAAATCTGCCTGTTCATCATTTCTTATAGTACAATAGTATTGTCTTACATTCATATTCCATAGCTTGTTCAACCATTCCCCAATTGATGGGCATTCCCTAAATTTCTAATATTTTGCCACCATGAAAAAGAGCTGTAATAAAGATTTTTGCATATGTGGGTCCTTCCCCCTCCCCCCTTTTTATAATCTCTTTGGGATATAGACCTAGTAGTGGTACTGAAGGATCAAACAGTATTCACATTTTATAGCCCTTTGGGCATAGTTCCAAATTGCTCTCCTGAGTGGTTGGACCAGTTCATAGCTCTACCAATAGTGCATTAGTATCTTCATTTTCCCACATCCTCTCCAATATTTATCATTTTCCTCTTTTTTGGGGGAAAAATTGACATTCTTATTGGTGTGAGATGGTATTTCAGAGTTGTTTTAATTTGTATTTCTGTAATCAAAAGTGATTTAGAGCACTTCTTTATATGCCTATATATAGCTTTGATTTCTTCATCTGAAAACTACCTGTCCATATCCTTTGACCATTTATCAATTGGGTAATGACTTGCATTCTGATAAATTTGACTCAAATTTCTATATATTTGAGGAATGAGACCTTTATCAGAGATACTAGCTGTAAAGATTGTTGCCCAGCTTTCTGCTTCCCTTCTAATCTTGGTGGCATTGGTTTTGTTTGTACAAAACCTTTTCAATTTAACAAGATCATAATTATTTATTCTACATTTCCTAATGCACTCTATCTCTTCATTGGTCATGAATTCTTCTGCTCCCTGTAGATCTGATAGATAGCCTATCCCTTGCTCTTCTAATTTGATTGCTTTATTGTCAATGGTACCTTTTAGCAAGATGTAGTTTCCAATTAGGCTTATTTTTATTTTACTTTGTCTAAGATCAGGATTGCTACCTCTCTCTCTTTTTTTTTTCTTATTTACCTGAAGCAAAGTAGATTCTGCTCCAGCTCCTTGCTTTTACTCTGTGTGTGCCTGTTTCAATTGTGCTTCTTGCAAGCAACATAATTGTAGAATTCTAGTTTTTGATTCACTCTGCAAACTGCTTCCATTTTATGGTAGAGTTCATCTCATTCATATTCACATTTATGATTACTACCAGTGTATTTCACTCTATCTTATTCTTCCTCCTGTTTGTCCTATTTCTCCTTTCAAACTTTTCTACCTCATCAGTATTTTGCTTCTCTCTACCACTTCCCCTGATCTGCCTGCTATTATGGCAGTGTCCCCAACCACCCACTTCCCTGTTGAGTAAAATGGATTTCTATATTCAACTAACTGTTTATATTATTCCCTCTTTGAGCCTGGTGAGAGTAAGGTTCAAGTGATGCCTACCATCCAACCTCCCATTTTCCCCTCTGCTATAACAGTTATTTCATGCATTTTCATGTTAGATAATTTATCCCATTTTACTTCTCCCTTCCTTCTGCACCCTTTGTGCTCTTCTTTCTCATATTTTAATTTTTATATCATCCATTCACATTCACTTTAAATCCATTTCATCTCTCTATATATGTTCCTTTTATCTGTACTGTTAGTAATATATATTTTTAAGAGTTACAAGTATCATCTCCCCACGTAGGGATATAAATAGTTTAACTCTATTGAATGCCATATATTTTCTTTTCACTGTTTGCCAGTTTATGCTTCTCTTGGGTTTTGATATTAGAGGTCAGATTTATGGTTTAGTTCTGGTCTTCTCCTTATGAACATTTAAAATTCTTCTATTTCATTTAATGACCATTTCCCCCCTCGATTTATTAAGCTTAATTTTGCAGGGTAAGTGATTTTGATTGTAGTCCTAACTCCTATGCCCTCCAGAATATCATGTTCCAAGACCTTGGATGTTTAAAGTTACAGTTGGTAAGTCCTGTGTGATAATGATTGTGACTCCCTGACACTTGAACAGTTTCTTTCTCAAAAATCACAATACTTTTTGTGTGAACTGATATTTCTGAAATTTGGATATGATGGTGTGATACACACACACATATACACATGTGAACATACATGTATATACATATGTGTGTGTCTTCCTGTATCTGTGTATATATATAATATATATTATAATATATACAATATATAATTATAAATATATAATTATTATATTATATATTACACACACACACACACACAAACAGATAAATCTCTTTCCTGAAAGATAGGTATATTCTTTCAATGCATCTTTTCCCCTCTGGTTCCAGGAAATAAGGGTACTTTTCCTTGATAATTTGTAGAAAGATGCTACCCAGGTCCTCCTTTGATTATGACTTTGTTAAGGTAGTCCAAAGATTCTAACATGATCTCTCCTGAATGTTTTCTAGGTTGTTTTTCCCATGAAATGTTTTACATTTTCTACCATTTTGTTTCATTTTTCTGAATTTCTTTGATTCTTTAAAAAAATGTTTATTTTTAGTTTACAACATTCATTTCCACAAGATTTTGAGTTATAAATTTTCTCCCAATCTTTCCCCTTTACACCACCCCAGAACAGCAATCCCACTGAATACACCCTCCCCCAATCTGCTCTCTCCTACATTTTCCCCCATTCCCCCTCCAGCTTACTAGTAGGGCAAGATGGATCTCCATACCTCAGTGCCTGTGTATCTTACTTCCCAATGCATGTATATATATATATATAGCCGCCCCTTTTAGGGCAATTGGGGTTAAGTAACTTGCCCAAGGTTACACGGCTAGGTTTTTGTTTGTGTGGATTAAGTGTCTGAGGCCGGTTCCGAACTCAGGTCCTTCTGACTCCAGGGCCAGCGTTCTATTCACTGCGCCACCTAGCCGCCCCATCAAGAATTCTTGAAAGCTCTCTATTTCATTGAATGACCATATTTTCCCCTGAAACATTATTCTCAGTTTTGCTGAGTAGGTGATTCTTGGTTTTAGTCCTAGGTTTAGGTTTTGGCCTCTGGAAAATCATATTCCAAGACCTTCAGTCCCTTAATGTAGAAGCTGCTAGATCTTGTGTTACCTTGATTGTGTTTCTACAATAGTCAAATTGTTTCTTCTTGATCTGGGATCTCTGGAACCTGGCTATAATAATCCTAGGAGTTCTCTTTTTGGGATCTTTTTTCAAGAGGTGATTGGTGGATTCTTTCAATTTCTATTTTGGCCCCTACTTCTAAAATATCAATGCAGTTTTCCTTGAGAATTTCTTGAAGGATGATTTCTAGATTCTTTTTTTGATCATGGCTTTCAGGTAGTCCAATAATTTTTAAATTATCTCTCCTGGATCTATTTTCTAGGTCAGTGGTTTTTCCAATAAGATATTTCAATTGCCTTCTATTTTTTCATTTGTTTGGATCTGTTTAATAGTATCTTGATTTATCATAAAGTCATTAGCTTCCATTTGCTCCAATCTAATTCTAAAGGAATGATTCTCTTCAGTGAGCTTTTGAGATTCTTTTACCATCTGCCAAAATTGGCTTTTTAATGCATTCTTCTCCTCATTGTCTTTTTGGGCCTCTTTTTCCTTTTGAGTCAATCTATTTTTAAGGTGTTATTTTCTTTAGTCAGGTTGTTGCTCTCTTTTCATGATTTTCTTGCATCATTCTCATTTCTCTTCCCAATTTTTCCTCCATTTCTCTTGGTTTTGAAAATCCTTCTTGAGATCCTCTATGGCCTGTTAACCACTTCATATTTTTCTTGGAAGCTTTTGGTGTAGGAGTTCTGACTTTTTTGTCTTCCTCCCATTCCATGCTTTGATCCTTTTTGTCCCCTAAAAAGGAATCTAAGGTTTGATTGCTGTGCTTGCTTTGCTTGCTCATGTTGCTAGACTTTTGAGCTTTTTTGCCACAGTAGAACTCTGCTTCCAGAGAGGAGAGCTTAGTCCCAAATTGCTGGGGTTTTCAGAGTGGCTGGAGCTATTAGTTGGGAGTCCTCTCTGAATCCTCAACAAGCCCTGCCACCTGGTGACACACCCTAGAACCTCTACCCAAAACAGCAATCCAGATCCAAGCAGATTAAAGCAGTAGCAATTACCCCTCAGAATGGTCACTTGATTCCTCTATGATCTGGAGGCCAGGAGTTCTGAAGTAGCCATATGGCAGTAGCTGCATGCCCACAATGCCTCTACTGCTTCCCACCTTCTTGCCAGAGGGGGCAGAGGCTGGATTGTGCTCTTGGTTCCCATTTCCACAAAATCCACATAGACCTTTTACTTTGCCTTTGGCATTTATGGATTGATAATTATGGAAACCACCACAACTGCTGGTGATCCATCCTTCCAAGGTCTGCTCCAGCCCCTGTCGGCTGGGGCTGCCCTGAGGTTAAAACCACATGGTGATGTGGGGCTGGGCTCTGCTCCCACCATACTGGGATGGACCCTTCCTGCTGGCCTGCCAGGTTGTATTCATTGGGAGATTTGTTTCTCTCTGTCACTTTGTGAGTCCTGTAGCTCTAAAGTTTGTTTAGAGTCATATTTGATAGTCATTTGACGTGGTTTTGGGAGGAATTCACAGAGTTTTCATACTTCTACTCTTCCCTCTTGGCCCCGTCCTCTATTTGATTGATTCTTGATGTCTCATAAAATCATTAGCTTCCCCTTACTAAATTCTGAATTTTTAGTTATTGTTTTCTCTCATAGTTTTTGTACTTTCTTTTCCATTTGACCAAGAGTATACTTTAAGGAGTTATTTTCTTCAGTGGATTTTCATATTACCTTTTATGTTTGGACAATTCTGCTTTTTAAGTTTTTCAGGCTAACTCCACTTTCATAATTCTCTTGCATCACTCTCATCTCTTTTCCTAATTGTTCTTCTACCTATTTTATATGATTTTGAAGTCCTTTTTGAGCCTTTCCACATCTTTCTAACCTTGTGACTACTTCCTGTTTTTCTTTAAAGTTTTGCCCATAAGAGTTTTGACATTTCTGAGTTTGTGTCTTGGTCTTCCCTGTCACCATAGTAACTTTTTGTGGTCAGATTTGTTGCTGTTGTTTTTGAAAGAAAGAATACAGAGATGAAGATAAATCACCAGGCTGGCAGAGAGGTGTAATGGACATACACAGAAATCCTGGAATAGAATTTTTTCATGTGGAGAACTTGTGAAACCTGTTTCAGGAAAATTGTGATACTTTTGGTGTTTATGTATGTTTCTTAAAATTTAATGTATGCTTTCTCTGAATTCTTTGAAATCTGTCTTCCCCAAATCTATAGTATATTTCAGACTATAATTTACTTTCTTCTGTTCTACATGGAAATTTAAGAATATGTGTCATATGCCTCAGCAACCAATTCCTCCTTTATGGAGAGATCCAGAATAGGATTTCCTCTTGTTACTCCCTGCTCCTTTGAAAGTCAAAAATTTATTAGCTTCTATATTTTAAGCCAAAAGAGGTCTCTAACAGATATCCAGATTATTGATATTATCTATCATCATGCCCTTGTGGTGAGGATTCTTTGTCTGTCTTTCCCAGAATCAGGCCTACTATTTGTCTTCTTTTTGGATTCTAGGGACCCTTAAATATCTTGGGATAACTCTTCCCTAATGACATTGACTTGAATTTCCACTAATTATGATCTCTCCATTGATGGAAGCAAGGATACATAAAAGAGGATCAATGAGAACATGTTCCATGCCATCATCCTGTGTACTGAAGTTTAGAATGAATTGAAGTGGTGAGGAAAGTTAAATACGACAAAAATTGTAGTTAAACATAACTTTTTTTTAGTTCTGTTGGAAAAAAAGTAGAAGAAAAAATATAGAACCAGAGCATGGAGTTGAAGAGACTGCATTAGCTAAAACGAAAGAGCAGGAAACAATTGCTCGAATCTTAAATTGCTTCTTTTTTTATCTTCCAAGGAAAATCCTCTTTGAACTGGAAAGAATAATAAAAATGGTTAACAGAGAGTTTATGTTCAATATGAGTAAGACAATAATAAGAGAGTGCCTAGGTGACTTTTACATGATTAAATTACCTGTAGATGAACTGTTACATGTGATATTAAAGGGGAGGGAGAGTCTTAATTTTCAACAAAGTCCCTGCAAACTTCAGGCTGATGAATTTTACTTCAATTCTTTGTAAAATTCCTGAACCTATCATTAAGAAGATTGACTAGTGAATATCATTAGGATCCAGCATAAAATTCAAGAACAGGTTACAACAGACAAATCTGAATGTCTTTTCTTTTCTTTCTTAAACTCATTTCCTAAACTTGTAGATTAAGGGAATGAATAGATACAATACCTAGATTTTTCAAAACATATTTTAGCATCCCTCACACTATTCTTAATGAAAAAAATGGAGAGGTGTGGGCCAGATAAAGTGGATTTAGCAATGGTAGATTGAGTAAACAAAGAGTAGTCATTAATGGTTTAATGATATTTTGCCAAGTAATTCCCAGTGCTACTTTCCAGATATCTTAGATAAACAGAGATATATGTGATTGACATTGGTCTATTTACTCCCATTATCAGTGACATACATAAAGTCATTGATAATATTCATCAAATTTGAAAGTGACACTAAGTGAGGTAGAAGTTAACATATTGAATACAATAGTGAGAGTTCAATATATCTTTATAAGCTAGAATATTTGGCCAAATCTAAATAAATCAAACAATATGGATAAATAAAAAGCCTTACATTTATATTAAATTCATAAGTAGGAGGATAAATTATTACATAATAGTTTGATTATTTTTATGTTTTAGCTCTAATCCTTTCTTCTAATTTTAGTGAACTCTCCATTTTATGTCTTGGTGCCATAGGTTTATAGTCATGTTGAAATCACTGGTAGCACACACATACTTTACATATAATACACAAATGTACATACATATATGTATGCACACATATGTATTATATCTGCATATGTGTATGTATACACAGATATATGTGTATACTATTGTCCCTATTATATACTACACCTCTCTCTCTCTGTCTCTGTCTCTGTCTCTGTCTCTCTCTTTTTCTCTCTCACTCTCACTCTCTCTCTCTCTCCCTCTCTTTCTGTGTATATTGATATATGGATATAAGTGTAATCTCCTAATGTGAGCATCTCTCTCTGTGTATACAATGTCCCTTACTTTTTGACACATCCTCTTTGATGCTTTCTTGGTGGATATACAGCTCAGAGCTGGGCTGGAAAGGTGTTCCAGCCTTCTCTCACAACATGGGATCTACTTTTCATTGTACTTTTGGTCCTGAGCAGTTTCTGGGGAGACTGGACTGACTTCAGCTATGCTTCAATCACCTTTTCTTCAGGCCTAGTATATCCACAAATACTGTCCACTTGCTTCATTTCTTTTTTTTTTAAGCAATTGGGGTTAAGTAACTTGCTCAAGGTTACACGGCTAGTCATTATTTGTGTGTGGGTGCTCATTTTCTGAGGCCGGATTCGATCTCGGGTCATCCCAACTCCGAGGCTGGCACTCTTACTCACTGCGCCACCTAGCCACCCCTTTTAGGGCAATTGGGGTTAAGTACCTTGCCCAAGGTCACACGGCTAGGTTTTTGTTTGTGTGGGTTAAGTGTCTGAAGCCGGCTCTGAACTCAGGTCCTTCTGATTCCAGGGCCGGCGCTCTACTCACTGCGCCACCTAGCAGCCCCGCACCTGCTTCATTTCTATCCCTGTTTCTCATTCTTTCCACTGGCTGGCATAAGTCACCATTTGAAATTACTTTTTTTGTACATTTGGGGGAGATACGGTAGGTGTTATGGGGAGAATATATGAAGATTTTGAGGTTTTCTAACCTATAAGCTAGTTATTCTAGACAAAAGGAGATTATCACATGTACACATCCCACAAAATCCTCACTACTCTTAATGAGACAGGGTAGAGTAATACTTGCTTGTTGCAATAGGGTTGAAGAAAGGCAGGGTGTCCGAATGTCTTCAGTACAAGACAAATTCTTTTGAGGATCCCAATGTCTAAGTCCATTGGATGAATTTTCTCTCCTACCCTCACGTCCCCAATTATGAGTTAAACCTATTTGAGGAAAGGTCAATATGAATGCATTGCTGGTAGTTAATCCAATCATGAAGCTATTACATTTTTGAGCTTCTTATTTTCTTTTTCTGTGTATTCTGTTATACCTGTTCCACCTATAATGCATGAGAGAGAGAAAGAGAGAGAGAGAGAGAGAGAGAGAGAGAGAGAGAGAGAGAGAGAGAGAGAACTATAAAGGGAAATATAAAAACAAGTCTAGTCTTCAATTTAGTTGGCTATTTGACCCAGAAGCATAGAAAATATTTCTTTTTATTTGAATACTTTTGTGCATCACAAGTTCAATATGAGTCACTACAGTAATGTTCAATGAAGCTAATATGAGCTTTAACTGTATTAAAACAGTCCTATTATTCTATGGTATTATGTCATGATTTTCCTGGCCAAACCCCATATACAATACTGTGTTCACTTCTGCATGCCACATTTTAGGGAGATAACTTATTAGCTAGAGAGTATCAAGCATATGGCACACTATACAGTAAAGGGTCTTCATTTAATAGTTCATGAGAATAAGATGAAGGAATTAGCATTGTAAAGACTGGAATAAAGGTGACTGGGTAGGAAGTTAATCTCTCTCTTCAATTATATTTAAGTTTGTCATGTATAAGAGGCAGAGGAGGAGCCAATATGGCGGAGTAGAAACAGCTCATCCAAGCCACTCTGCCACCAGATTCCCCCCAAACTATGTAAAAGGGGACTCTGAACAAATTCTGGAGCCCCAGCACCCACAGAACGACACAGAGAAGCTAACCACCCTCTGAGGACAGCCCAGCAGCCCTGCAGGAAGGACCAGTGCAGTGGCCTGGGAGCCGGCAGCGTGCAGTGTGCAGAGCGAGGGAAGTTGAGCCGAGCCGAGCAGAGCTGGAGCCGAGGTCCCATGAGCCGAGGTTTTAGCCCCAGGGAGGCAGGGCCAACAACCGGCTGGAGGAACCCCAGAACACCAGTAGCTGTGGCGACTCCAGAATTATCAACATAGACATGCCTAGGACAAAGTAAGAGTTTAGTGTCTTATGGACTTTGGGACCGGTATTTGGGGAATGCGTAGGCTCCATGCCCTGGGGGCTAGAAGCCACTGAGGACAAACGCCATTTTGTAGTTTTCAGAGGCAGCTCCAGCTCCTGGACTGCAAACAGTAGGGAGATCCAGCGATCAGTCTTGGGGGGTAATCACTCTTGCTTTAACCTCCCTGGATCTGGATTGTGATCTAGAGTGGAAGTTGTGGGTAGGTTTGCAGCTTGCCAGAAATGGAAGGTGCCCCCCACACATTTGGAACGAAAATTCCTCTATCTGGCCTTAAAGCCATAGTGTGGCAACAAGCCCAAAAGTCAAGTAATTAAGTGGCAACATGCCAAGGCAAAGGAAACAGAAAAATGCAACCCTAGACCCCTATTTTGGGGGCATAGAGCAGGAAAAGGACTGTGAGGTCAGAAGTCCTGCTCCAAAAGCCCCAGGGGAAAACATGAGCGGGTTGCAGGCCATAGAGGACCTTAAGAAGGACTTTAAAAATCAAATAAGAGAAGTGGAGGAAAAATTGGAAAGAAATGAGAAGGATGCAGGAAAAGTATGAAATGAGGGTCAACAGCCTGACTGAGGAAAACAACACCTTAAAAAATAGACTAACTCAAATGGCAAAGGACGCCCAAAAGGGCAATGAAGAGAAGAATGCCTTAAAAAGTCGAATTTGCCAGATGGAAAAAGAATCTCCAAAGTTCACTGAGGACATTCATTCCTTCAGAGTGAGACTGGAGCAAATGGAAGCTAATGACTTTATGAGAAATCAAGATGCTGTTAAGCAGATCCAAACAAATGAAAGATTAGAAGGAAATGTGAAATATCTCATGGGAAAAACCACTGACTTGGAAAATAGATGCAGGAGAGATAATTTAAAAATTATTGGACTACCTGAAAGCCATGATCAAAGAAAGAACCTAGAAACCACCCTTCAAGAAATTCTCAAGGAAAATTGCCCTGATGTTTTAGATCCAGAGGGCAAAATATAGGTTGAAGGAATCCACTGATCACCTCCTGAAAAAGATCCCAAAAAGAAAACTCCCAGCAATACTATAGCTAGGTTCCAGAATTCCAAGGTCAGGGAGAAAATACTACAAACAGCCAGAAAGAAACAATTTCAATATTGTGGAAACACAATCAGAATAGCCCAGGACATTGCAGCTTCTACACTGAAGGATCGAAGGGCATGGAATATGATATTCCAGAGGGCAAAAGAGCTGGGAATGAAACCAAGGATCACCTACCCAGCAAAACTGGGTATTTGCTTTCAGGGGAAAATATGGTCATTCAGTGGAATAGAGGACTTTCAAGAATTCTTGAGGAAAAAACCAGAATTGAATAGAAAATTTGATATCCAGATGCAAGAAGTAAGAGATGCATGAGCAGGTAATCAGGGAAACAAAATCAAAATGAACTTATCAAAGTTGAACTATTTACATTCCTATTTGGAAAAACAATAACTGTGACTGAGGAAATCTTTCTCACTATGAAAATAATGGAAGAAGGGTCTATGGTCATGTGAATACATATGTGAATGTGTGTGTATATGGTTACAGTTATATATGGATAGAGGGCATAGGTTGACTTTGTTGGGAAGGGAGGATACTCAAGGGCTAAAGTTGTGAGGTGAGAGAAGAAAGTGGCAGGAGGAGATGCGGAGAGATAGGGAGGGGTAAACTATCTCATGTAAAAGAAGCAGGGGGAAGTGGTTGCAGGGGAGGGGAAGAATAGGAAGGTAAAAAGGCGAAACCACGTTCTCATTGAATTTGGTTCAGGGAGAGAATGGCATACATATTAAATGGGATATCTCAACCTACAGCAGAATGGGGGGAAGGCGGATGAGAGGAGGGATGATGGATGGGAGGGCATCCTTGTGGGGAGGGGAGGTTGGAGGTACCCACTATGGAAGAGAGACAGGATCAAGTGGGGAATGGACCAGCTGGGGGGTGGGATGAGTGGGAGGGAATTATAAGCAGCCTTGTACAATATATCTACTATGATAATGTTTTGCATAGCTAGACATGTACAACATATACTGAATTACTTATCTCCCCAGAGGGAATGGGTGACAAAGGAGGAAGGAAATGGATCTGAAATTCAATCTCTTAAGATTAAATGTTTCAAATATATAAAAATTATATTATTAATACTCTTTTGCTTGTAATTTGGAGATAAGATGTGCAGGCATTGGGACACAATGATTCACCTTCCTCTAATGGAGAGGTCGAAGGGGGTATTGGAGAAGATATGGGAGAGAGAAGATTGGAGGAATCTATACCTTGCAGGACTACTGTTCTGGGAGGTTGGGTAGAGAAAAAAACAGGGGGCGGAGATAATTGTAACTCAAAATCTGGTGGAAAGGAATGATGTGAAACAGAAGTTAATAAAGCATTTGTCTAAATAGAAAAAAAGAACATCCCAATTAGGGGTGACTGAGTTACACAAATTTATGATCCCCATAATGGTCTAATCATTGTATGAGAAAGAAATTTTCTTAATTGGATAATGGTAAATACAATAAAATAAGAAAGATGACAAAAAAAACAATAAATAAACTAAGAGCTAGTTTTATGAAAAAAATGATAAATTTTGTAGACCCTTAGTCAATATGATTAAAAGAAAGAAAGAAGAAAACAAAATTATGAGTATCAAAAATGAAAAGGGTGAATCTACCTATAATGAAGAAGAAATCAAAAATCTACCTATAATGAAGAAGAAATCAAAAAAATAATGAGGAATTATTTTTCACAGTTGTATGCACATAAATATGGCAATCTTATTGAAATGGATATATGTATTTACAAAATTACAAGTTGCCCAGATTGGCTGGAGAGGAAGTGAATTACCTAAGTAACCACATTAAAAAAAAAAAAGAAATCAAACAAACCATTAATGAACTCCTTAGGAAATAATCTCCAGGGCTAGATGGGTTTACTAGTGAATTCTGTCAAACATTTAAAGAACAATTGAGTCCAATACTATACAAACTATATGGGAAAATTAGTGAAAGAGTCCTACTAAATTCTTTCTATGACACAAATATGGTACTGATTCCTAAATCAGGGAGAGATAAAACAGAAAAAGAAAATTATGGACCAATTTCCCTCATGAATTTAGATGCAAAAAAATTAAATGAAATATTAATTTATTAATAAAATAAAAATTTATTTATTAAATTATTATTAAAATAAAAAATTATTTATTAATAAAATATTAATTTGCATCAATAGATGCAAAAAAGGCTTTTGACAAAGTACACCATCCATTCTTATTAAAAATGCTAGAAAGTATAGGAATAAATGGAGCCTTCCTTAAAATAGTCGATAGCATCTATTTAAAACCACCAGCAAGTATTACATGCAATGGGGATAAAATAGAAGCATTTCCAATAAAATCAGGAGTGAAACAAGGGTGTCCACTATCACCCCTCTTATTCAATCTGGTACTAGAAATGTTAGCAGTAGCAATTAGAGAAGAAAAAGGAATCAAATTAGGCAGAGATCAAACTATCACTCTTTGCAGATGATATGATGATATACTTAGAGAATCCTAGAGAATCAAGTAAAAAGCTACTTGAGACAATAAATAAATTTGGCAAAGTTGCAGGATATAAAATAAACCCACACAAATCCTGTACATCTCTAATGAAATTCAACAGCAAGAGATAGAAAGAGAAATCCCATTTAAAGTCACTGTAGACCTTTTAAAATATTTGGGAATCTACCTGCCAAAACAAACCCCAGACCTATATGATCAGAACTACAAAATACTTCTCACACAAATAAAACCAGATCTAACTAATTGGAAAAATATCAATTGCTCATGGCTGGGTTGAGCTAATATAATAACAATGACAATTGTATCCAAACTAAATTATATATTTAGTGCCATACCAATCAATTTACCAAAAGACTACTTTTTAGAGTTAGACAAAATAATAACAAAATTTATTTGGAAAAGCCAACAGTCTAGAATATCAAGGGAATTAATGAAAAGAAATGCTAGGGTAGGTGTCCTAGCTATGCCATATTTTAATCTGTATTATACAGCAGCAGTCATCAAAACTGCTTGGTACTGGTAGAGGTGTAGTGTAGTGGATCAATGGAATAGCTTAGGCGCAGGAGACCCAGCAGTTAATGAATATAGTAAACCATCATTTGATCAACCCAAGAACCCCAGTTTTGGGGATAAGAATGCACTATTTGACAAAAACTGCTGGGAAAACTGGAATACAGTGTGGCAGAAACTGGGCATAGATTATTATCTAACACCATATACCAAAATCAAGTCTAAATGGGTGCATAATCTAGGTATTAAGGATGATACTGTAAGCAATCTGGAAAAGAAAGGAATAGTTTACCTGTCAGATTTGTGGAGAGGCAAAGACTTTAGGACCAAACAAGAATTAGAGAGCACTATAAAATGCAAAATGGATCATTTTGATTACATTAAATAGAAAAGCTTCTGTACAAACAAAGCCAATATAACCAAGATCAAGAGGGAGATGGGAAATTGGGAAAGTATTTTTAAACCTATATCTCAGATAAAGGACTCATTTCTAAAATATACAGAGCACTGAGTAAAATCTATAACAATACAAGTCATTCCCCAATTGATAAATGGTCAAAGGATATGAACAGGCAGTTTTCAGAGAAAGAAATTAAAGATATCTATAAGCATATGAAGAAATGCTCTAAATCACTAATGATTAGAGAAATGCAAATCAAAACAACCCTGAGATACCAAATCTCTCCACTTAGGTTGGCTAAGATGACAAAACAAGAGAATGACGAATGCTGGAGGGTATATGGGCAAATTGGAACACTAATGCATTGCTGGTGGAGTTGTGATCTTATCCAACCATTCTGGAGAGCAATCTGGAATTATGCCCAAAGGGCTATAAATAATTTCATACCCTTTGAACCAGCTATACCACTTCTAGGGTTATATCCCAAAGAGATCATAGAAAAGGGAGGAAGACACATATGTACAAAAATATTTATAGCAGCTCTTTTCGTGTTTGCAAAGAACTGGAAATTAAAGGGGTGCCCATCAGTTGAGGAATGGCTAAACAAGTTGTGGTATATGCATGTAATGGAATACTATTGTGGTATAAGATACGAGGAGGAGACAGTTTTCATATTTACCTGGAGAGGCTTATACAAACTGATGCTGAGAGAGAAGAGTAGAATCAGAAGAAAATTATATACAATCACAGACACATCATATGTGTGATTACCAACTATGACAGACTGGACTCTTTTCAACAATGCAGTGATATAAGTCAATCCCGAAAGACTCATAAAGGAGAGAAATGTGACATCCACAGATATAACTAGAAAGGACTGAGCTTGAATCCTGATGGAAGCAAACAAATAAAACTGGGTTTTATTTCTTCTTTATCATTTTTCATTCCACCTAGTACAATAGGCCTTTGTAATTGGACTAATATCTAATATTAATGTATTTGCAGATCCTATACCGGACTATAAGCTTTCCTGAGGGTGGGCAGAGGGAGGTAAAGGAAATTTGAAAATCAAGGAACTATGGAATTGAATGTTGTTAACTCAAACTAAACGAATAAATTAATTTTAAAAAAAAGAAAAAAAAAAGAAATGAACCTCCTAAGAACAATTAGCAAAGAATCTCAAGTCTGAAAATGTTACATCTTGGGGGCAGCTAGGTGGCGCAGTGAGTAGAGCACTGGCCCTGGAGTCAGAAGTACCTGAGTTCTGTTCCAGCCTCAGACACTTAATGCACAAACAAAAACCTAGCCGGGTGACCTTGGACAAGTTACTTAACCCCAATTGCCCTCCAAAAAGAAAACAAACAAACAAACAAACAAACAAATAAATAAATAAATATGCAATAGAAAAAATTTGATAAAAAAAAAGAAAATGTTACATCTTGCCAGAGATAAGAATTGTGCTCTGAGGCATATTTATTTCACTTGTTAAGTGCTACTTGAACTAATAGCAATTTCCTTGGTGAAAGGAATTTTGATCCTTTTCTTATTTTTCCATTATAAAGATTTGGCATGTCATCAATTGGCATATCCTACCACATTGTGCTGAATTGTTTTAATGGTTTTCTGTTCAAAAGATATAGGGATGCTTTTGCCTTTAAAATAAATCATCAGCTCAGATTGTGATATTTCCAAGAGAAGTGAAGTTGATTACCTGGCACCAGTCCTTCATCAAAAACCCTGCAGAAGTAAAAAGAAGTATGAAAAGTGAAGGACACTGAAACCCAGGGGAAATAAATAAATATAATTGCTGCAGAATACAGGAAAAAAGTGAAATGATATTTCTTTTCCAAAAACCTGGGTAATTTTGAGTTCTGAAAGATAGCACTTATACGAAATGGCTGGGTGTTCTGGGAGCAAAAAAAAAAAAAAAGATAATCAAGGATCATCCTCTTTCACATATGCCAGCTCTTTCCACCTTTCTTCAAAGATCATTTGAAATCCCATTTTCATTATGGATTTTGTCATTAAAATGAAGGCAAGTTGTGGAATACCATCTGCTTTTATTCCAACATATTTTGGAGTATTTCTAAACCCTTTACTAACTTAGGGAACTTATGATATATGTGACAGGAGTTTAACTTTTCCATTTTTAAATATGAATGAGTAGGTTCATACATTTAGGAAAGAGAAAAACTCCATTGCTAAGAGACAAAATTAAATTATTTTATAAGGTTTGCATTTGGTGAATGTGAAATTCAAATCAGTTCTAATTATTTTTTTAAGTTAGACTCTTCCACTGTGAAAATATTTTCGTAAGATTTGAAATGCACTCCAATCAATCAGCTAGGATTTTTTAAGTGCTTATTATGTGCCAGGCATTGTTCTAAGTACTGATTATAGAAAGAAAGGAAAAAACTCTGCCGTCAAGGAACTAGTATTTTAATTGGTGGAGCCAACACAAAAATAACTGTATATAGACAAGATAGATACAAAGGAAGGAATTCTCAGAGGTTCTCAGAGTTAAGGGAGAGGAAAGATTACCAGGAAAGACATACTATAGAAAATGGCATTATAATTTTATGATTCTGATCAGATATTAATCTAGACCAAACCTTTAGCCTTATTTTATACAGATAGTTACACACATATGTGCATGCATGCAAACACATGTAGGCATACTTAGTTGATATGAAAATGTGTGTATATGATTATGTTCATATATATATGAATATATGCTATACATTGCAAATATGTATATATATTCTATTTGTGTGTTTTATGTACATATGACTATATGTGATTTTCTGTGCTTAAGTGGGAAGGAGAGTTGGGATGTTTTAATTTCATTTTTCCCTTTCTTTTTCAAAATCATCTGCAGAAAAATGATCTAGGGCTTGATTTGCTTCTTCAAGGAAATACCTGTGGGCAATAATTTCAGTCTCAATATTTAAACTCTTGAGCAAATTGTATTCCTTTTCTTGTGTGGTTGTAAATAAACACCTGTAGAGACTTTCCAAAAATATGACCTACTCCATCAAAATGCATCAGAGAAAGAAAAAGGTTATAGTATTTTGATGAGTGGGAGGGGGTTAGGTAAGAGTCTAATTATATAAACTGATGTATATTGAGCCCTTAAGACTGAGAGTGAGTGCTTTCATTGATAAATGTGATAGAACTAAGAAATAGAGAGAACCAGCTCTCTGAGAGCCAGAGTGAGTCTGGTGCTACTCCAGAGTGCATTCACATTCTAGTGTTAAAATGGAGAACATAACCCCTCAGTTATGTGAGACTGTAAATATCAGATCCTTATTAAATAATAGGATTAAGCAGATAGGTAGCAGTGCCCTTTGGAAGCTAAACATAGTATTCCTGTGTGGATGCTGATAATTATACCTCAAAGGGTATATGGGGCAGGAAAATCACTGAAATCAAATGAGAAAAAATGAGTATGCATGAACATTAAAGAAATAAAATTAAAAAAAAACAGAGACATTTATTAGTCAATTTAAATCCAGTAAACTTTGACTTCTGGAAAGTGTGGATATAATAGTTACATGGGCAAGTTGTGAGAAATAAGGAAATCATCCTTATACTTCATCTAGTTGAATCATCTCCAGTTTCATTTTCATGGAATTACTTTTTGATTAAACCTACTCCCCTGTAGCTTTTATGTTTCTTAAAATGAATGATTCCAAGTAAGAAAAAGAATAATATAACCTTTTTTTAATTTGAGTTAGAACCTGATTTACTAATATTCATTAAGACTCAACTTAAGTGACTACTTTATCCTGTTCATTATCATATCAGAGACCAGGGAAAATTAAAGTATAATAAAATATTTAATTTTTAACAGGTGGTCTTCAAATTTTTAAGAAAAATAACCCCTTCATTTAACCCTTACACCTCTTTTTCCCTGTTCATGATCATGAAAATTAAACAAGGATAGATTAAGCAGTGGTTGGGATGAAGTTTAGGTATAGAAATCCTTATTAATTATTCCCTCCCTTTCCTCAAATGTTGGTCAAAACTTTAATATGATGATCAAAACTAATGTAAAGTGCTGGTATTTTGATTTAAAATCTAATCCTAAAATTTCAGAAAACCTGAACATTTCTATTTGAAAGCAAATGTTATTGCTTCTGCTTTATTTTTAAAGTATGGCTGGAATGTCATCTGATATGTTATATGATGGATAGATTTAAAGACTGGCAAATTAATATTTTTTCTCACATAATTAAAAACAACCTTACTACTATGCTACAGAGAACACACACAAACATACATGCATGTATATCTTTTTAGAAATTGTCTAATGATTTCAGGATTTTGAAAGTAAAGTCAAAATATTAAATCAGAAGTCTAATCCTTACTCTTATTGGCTGTGATTCTTTTTATGAAGGTCAAGATTAGAGGAGCTGGCAACTAGGAATAATTCAGAAGAATATGCTCCATCATGTCACATCCTTTTACAACTGGAAGAAACTTTTTTTTTTTAATTAACAGATGAGAATAGTGAGGACCAGAAAAGCTAAATGGCTTGCCCAAAGTCACACAACAATAATGAGAAGCAGAACCAATCCTGGAAACCTAGACACCTGGGTTTGGCTTCCAGTTCAGTGAAATATTAAACTCCTATGACACTGCTGAATTTATCTCAACATATTGTATCTGTGATGGAGGAACACATCAAAAAGAACTAAATTAATAATGGTTCCCTTTTATGGAATATTTTAAAAGTACTTTACCAAGTACTTTCCTCATAACTGACTTGCAAGGTAAATTTTTCCAGTATTATTTCCATTTTAAAGATTAGACAAGTTAGGTAGATGAAAATTAAATGATATACTGTAATGGAAATGCAAATTTAAAGATCTTCCCTGCCCCTAGCTTAAGTGTACCTGGAGCCTGTGGTGGGAGGCTTGTTTTTCAGTAAAGCCCACACCTTGATACTTTGTGATTGGGCAGTGGGTCAAGGAGGTTGTTACAATCTCTGAGCCAAGAAAAGGTGATACAAACCCTGTTGAGAGGCTTTGCTTTGGGGCTCCCTTTGAGAAGTGTTGTGTGATTTGACCAGATGAGACTCTGAGCAGCCATTGAGAGCCCCCTGGCTTTGAAAACCCCGATGTTGATGCTTCCCTCTCTGGTAACTATGATTTGGTATTGATGTATATAATATTGGGACAGTTTGGAAGCCTGTCTGTTTGATCTGTAAGTTCTGTCTGTATAATTTGAATTTCGGGGTCCTGACCTTTTCCCCCTGAACTAGGTAATATATGTTTGATTAAAGTAAGCTTGTTAACTGATTTTGAGTTGCTTTTCTTTACAAAAGCAGATCTAAGGCCTTGTGTTGGCAGCCACCCTGGGAATGCTGGGGTGCTTGCTGCTATATATACGCAGGGCTACACAGCTAGAAAATGTCAAAGTCAGGATTCAAACTCAAGTCCTACATGCCTAATCAGACCATGTGCTTTATACTACAGTGTATATGATTTGTCTTTTAAAAAGATTTTGAAAGGAGAGACAATCTTTTTGTACAGGAGGACCCAATTTTAAATAATATTAACTATTACTCTCCTCACAGGACAATAATTATACTATTATTCTCTTTTGATTGAGAAAATGCATTATGACAACATTTACATCTTGCTTAAATGAATTTGTATGTTATTATTCATTATGTGACTTTGAAAAATAGTAGAGTAGATATGTTCAAGTTACTATTTGTTCTACCTACAGGGGAAATGTTTGTTTATTTTTTGTACTGACATTGCATATTTTGTTGAAACTAAATAAACATTAAAGTGATATATAGATTCCAGGACTCCACAGCCTCTCCAAGGTTCTATGTTCCACCAGTTGGGGACCACTGATTTAGCACAAAGCATACAAAATAATCTAATGCAATGTTAAAAATTTATCAGTAGGGGCGGCTAGGTGGCACAGTGAGTAGAGCGCCAGCCCTGGAGTCAGAAGGACCTGAGTTCGGATTTGGCCTCAGCCACTTAACATACACAAACAAAAACCTAGTCCTGTGACTTTGGGCAAGTTACTTAACCCCAAATTGCCCTCCAAAAAGCAAAAAAAAAAAATATCAGTAAATGAAAACCAGTTTTAGAGCTGTTTAAAAAAATCAGGATTATAATACAGACACATTTTATTTACAGCAACTGAAACGAAAAACACTAATCCTTGTCCATTTAGTACCTCCCTTGGATTTAAATGAGAAAGAGATTTCACATAATGTGTGTGTACAGTCCATGACTTGAGGGATATTAAGGGTGCTAATGGAAATTGAAATTCTATGAAAAAGTCCTAAGAGGCACCAGGTTTCTTTTTGATCCTCTCAGTACTGGTTCCCAAGAAGCAACAGAGAACATTAGAGAAAGTGGGGCAAGGTTCAGACACATTGGTCAACCTGTCTCACCTTGTTGACACCTCATAAAGAAGAATCAGCTCTTGGCATTTGCGGTTTTCCCAGTTGGTGGTATTTGAATTATTTCTTTTCCTTTTAAATTCAAATATGCTGTCCAGAACCCCCCAAGGCTTCCTAGAATTTTATTAAGAATTCCAAGTCAAGCAATTCCAATTCCAAGCAATAATTTTCAGCCACCAGTACCTCAGCTAATAATTCCATATTTTAATGAATAAATGATATAGCTGCAGGGCACTTTTGCTTATAAAAAGCTAAAGCAATTTTCCCCTCATATAATTCAGACATTGTCTACCCAAGAAAAAATCAGGATCTCCCTGCTAGTGTATGATGCTTCCACTTTAACCAAGTTCTGCCTTAAGGTCATATGCTAAATTTTATGGTTCCAGTCATTGTATTTTGTAAGGTACATAAGTCTTTTTTTAATTGTTTTTAATTATTTTTTTCCTTTTACATGTCTTTTAGTTTGTAGGGATCCAAAGTCTTGTTGGTGTTCAGGTTAACCTTAGAAGATAGCACCTTATTTTTTTTTCTGCTTACTCTTCTCACAACTCTATAATTAATATTTTCCCTCCAAGATTGCCTTCATTCTGCTCTTTATATAACTTATAGATGCAAAATTACTTAAATAGTTAAATGTTCACATTGGAATGTGAATTTTTTGAAGGCAGGAAGAATGGGTGGTTATTTTATTTTGTTTGCTTTCTTTTGTATTTCTAGAACCTCGAGCGTTCCATAGAATATATAAATACATGTTGATTGACTGACTCCCTAAAGAAATAGATTTATAAATATGTGTGTACACATATACATCTGTATATATATGCACATATATGCATATATTCATTTTCATTGAATATTGTATACACATATGTGTATATATATACATGCATGTTGCATACATATGTATCTTTTCTTTCTAAAAATTATAAACTTTACCACTGCTCCATTTAAAAAATTTCAGTCAATTCCCAGTAATTCCACTACCCTTCACCTATACACCCTGATATACAGTAAAACAGAGAACGTTCTTACATTAGCTATGCAAATCATCTACTTTCCAACAATCCTTCTTTTTGGTTAATTAATTTTACATGCTCCAAAATCCTTTAGTAGGTGGCTATGAGGGTAAAGAAGAAAGATGATCTTCTAAAAGTATTAGAAATGTAATTTTCTCACCCTCATATGTGAGGGTAATATATAGTAGATTCCAAAGTTTTAAATGCCTTGTCAATACCATATCAATATCAACATATAACAATATTTCACTTAATAAAACACCCTTATTTAATAAGAAGTTTTTCTCTTCCTGAAATGTTAAAATAATCTTTTTAAAGCAGCTCATTGTATAAGAAAAGTTACACTAGAACTTGAATCTATTTGTATAATTGAGATTCTAGATAATTGAATTTCACTTTCTTTCAAATATGAGATTTTTTTTAAGAAAAGTGCTCTTCGGACAATAAGTAGCACAGCCCTGGAGTTAGGAGGACCTGTGTTCAAATCCAGCCTCAGACACTTGGCACACTTATTAGCTATGTGACTTTGGGCAAGTCACTTAACCCCAATTGCCCTCCAAAAAAAAAAAAGCAAAGAATAAAGAAAAATGTTCTTCACTTTCCAACCTAGAAAACTAATCTCATAACAGTAATTTGTTTATACAAACCTTTACCTACCTTTCCACTTTCCAAACTTATTGTATAAGATTTCCTTTCATGTACTCCATACTCCAGCCAAAGTGGGCTTCTTATTGTTCCTGAAAATATGTTCATACTTATGTTCATACTTTTGTCCACTCTGTCCCATAGGCCTTAAATTAATGCCCTCTTTTCCTCTGCCTCTTACCATACTAGATTCCTTTAAAATTCAGCTGAAGTATTGCTATTAGAGACAACTGGTGGCATGATAGAATGCTAGAACTTCAGTCAGGAAGCCTTGAGTTCAAATTTGACCTCAGATACTTCATAGATCTGTGATCCTAGGAAGACATTTGACCTCTGTTTCTTCACCTGGAAAAATGGGATAATGAAATGATTCATCTGCCTCTGTAAGTTGTTGTGAGTAGCTGTGAGTCTCAAGTTGCATAATAGTTTAAGAAACATGTAGCACCTCATAGCTGTATATAAATAAGTGCCCCTTCCCCTTCACCCTATTATCTTTCTTTGTGAAATCTTTCTTAATCCCTCCAGTTCCTACTGTCTCTCTTCAAATATATACACACATGCAAACATTTGCTTTATACATATTTTGTACATACTTATACCTGTATAAGTCTTTTTTTCCTTATAAAGTGTGAGCTGTTTCATATCCCCATTTCCTTGTATATAGTTGGTACTTATAACAATCATTAGCTTATTGATTTTAAAAGCACTTTCAAAGATTTTCTTACCATGTTAGAGTCTTAAAACCATCCTTTGGGATAACTAGGTCAAATATCTCCATTTGACAATGAGAAATGATTCATTACAAAGCTGTAGTGACTTATCCAAAGCCAAAAGACTAATCAATGGCAATGTTGGCATGAAATCCTTCCTCTTCTGATCACTGCCACTACAATATTTTTCTATGGTACCACACAGGCCCAAGCCACATCTATTCCAAGAGAGGACTCTTAGTCACCCAAATCTAGACATTATAATTCAATTACTTTATGCACATAATGAACATTACATTGCTAATCCTGATCCAGCTGCCCTGAAATTAAAAGTCAATTCACTGCATAGCAGGACCCTCAAGGCTCCCACTATATTAGAGAATTTAATGGTAGCCAGATTGAACGAGAAGAATAAAAGGACATCCATTTATGGAGAAAGAACATCTATGCCAAATGACAATATACTGTCCATGGACAAAGATCCCAGTACTGAAGTGCATAAATAAAATACGTGATTTTTGTTGCCATTATTGTTTTTATAACAGTGGTGATAGATTGTACTGATGTATTTGAAATCTCTCATTTCATGTTTGGCCAGAGTGAGTCATGCTGTGTCTGACCAGGAAACATGGTGAAATTATTTGTTTTTTTCTTTGGATAAAACTGTGTAATTGTGCCCTTCTTGATAACATGATTTATCTGAGCTATTCTTGCCTGGAATTATTTCAGCAGTTGTTTCTCCAGGGTGGGCCTACTGGCTCCTTCTACTGAATTTTTGTTGTCTTCACTTCTTCTCTCAGAAAAACCTTGCCTTGGTGAAGGTGGCCATTTCTCCACTGTCTCTGAAATCAGCGAATAGAACACTAATTACTTAAGGAATTTTTCATTAGTAGAAAAAAATACTTACTACTCCTTCTATCTTTTGATTATCACTAAGGACAAGCTTGTTCCTGATGACTTGGTCCACCTTTCCAACACTGGCCTCACTTTCACTACTAGTCAAACAGTTGGAATACTGATTCCTCCATATGAAAATTCCCAGTTTCTCCCTCAACCACAATAACTCAGTAAGCTTTCCTATTTTTGATTCACTCAGTCCATATCTACCACCCAACCAAAATTATGTTAGTTCTTGTCTACCAACCTCCAGAATACTCCCTTTTTTAAAAAGAGGTCAGTGCTTGGCTCACAGTATTTCTTCTTCAGTTCCTGCTCTCATACAAGTGAACTTCAACATGCATGTTGATATTCCCTCAAACACTCTAAACTCATGGTTCTTCAACTTACTCTTTGACATGATATGCTTCTCCATTCAACCTCATCCTTGCACAAAGATGTCCTTGATCTTGCTATCATCTGTAAATGCACCACTTCCATGTTGATGACTTCTAAAATCCCATTATCTGATCACAGTCTATTGCTGTTCCACCTTTTCCTATACCTTGAAACAGCAAAGCTGGTTTATGATCTTTATCATGATCTCTAATCACTCAACTCTCAGTTCTTTCTTGTCCCATCACCTAGATAACAGCAACACTCTCTTCCTTTTCCCATCTTAATATGTTGTGAATCAGCTTGATACTACACTTTTCTTTTATCTTGAATCTCTTACCCCATTTTTGTATTGTTGGTCTTGTCCTACCTAGTTTTAGTCTAAGATCTTCCCCACCATCTACTGATTTTGATCCTACACATCCTGGAATCCTGTTGACTGGATCCAATATAAGTTTATGTTGCATAACCACACCTTGGCCCTCAATACCACAAAGCAATCCATTTAAATATCCAAAATTAACTCATTATCCTACTCACTGAGGTGGCCATTTCAAACCTTTTCATATCTCTGAAAGTCATTGATGGCTCAGTCTACCCTCTGAACTGAGAATTTTGCCACATATTTTCCTAAAAAAATGATGACATTCAATGAGAGATCCCTCTTGCTCCTTCTCCTCATCTTACATCACCCTTCATATCTCACATCCACATCTCACAATTCACATTCACCCTCATTTCATATCACATTCTGGTATTACCTTTTAATTCTTCCTTGTCTCACATAATGAAGCAACCCTTGTCCTAGCAAGGTAAACATGTAAGAGTGATCCCATTCCATCATGTCTTCTCCATCAGGTTGTCTCCTCTGTCTTCTCTGCTTCATTACTTTTCTTCAGTATCTCCCTATCTACTGGTTGCTTTGCTATACATATGTCCTTTGCTCCCCATCCTCAAAATGCCTTACTCATTCATGTTTGCTATCATCCCATACTTCTCCCCTCTTTTGAGGCTAAATTCTTTGAGAAAGCTTTGTAGTTGTTTTCACTTCATTTCTTCTCCCTCTTTTCTTAAATCTCTATAGTCTAGTTTCCAGACACATCATTAAAAAAAACTTACTCCCTCCAAAGTTGACAATGATTTTTCAATTACAAAATCTCGAGACCTTGCTCAATTCTCATCTTCTCACAGACTTTGGCACTTCCCCTCTTCTCAATACCTTCTTCTCTTCAGGTTTAGTGATACTAGGCTGTTCTGGTTTTCTTCTCTGTCTTACCACTCCTTAGCTTTCTTTTTTATGGATCTTCATCAAGTCATGTCTACTAATCATGGGTATCCTGCAGCGCTCTGTTCTAATCCCCCTTCTCATTCTGATATTTCTACTCCCTCATCCCAGCATACACCTTGATCACCTCATGTCTGCCTTATTGAAATAGCATGTTGATTGGTATAACTGCATCATTATTCCCCCATTCTATCATTCATTCAGCTTTCAAATGTTTCCCAAAGCACAGGTCTGCCTATTACCCTACCGCATTTAATGTATCCACCAGCACACATACATACACTAAATTCCAGTTTTCAAATAGAAAATTGTCTTTTGGCATTCAAAGCACATGATAACATTCCAACTCCTTTCCCTTCTGTCTTTTTACACCACATACATCTTCATGTACTCTGGGACAAGTGGTGGGAGTTTTTGCTATGGTTCACACACAACATTAAATCTCTTTACTGTCATTATTTTCACTGGTTGACTCCATGCCTGGAATACTCTCTCCTCCTCTCTGCCTTCCTTGGATTCCTTGTAATCCAGCTAAAATCCATTTATAGTAAGTATTTCTTGAGCCCTTTAATTCCATTGCCTATAATCTGCTGATCATATCCAACTTATCCTTTATATACCTTTCTTGATACATAATTGTTTTCATGTTCTTGGCCCTATTAGACTGAGATTTTCTTGATTATAGTGATTATATATATATATATATATATATATATATATATATATATTTTCTTTTGTTTGTATCTCAAGAAAATAGCCCAATACTTAATAGATAATAGTTAGCACTTATAAATAGTCATTGATTGATTTGCTAACTCAAAATATTGAGGATTATATTTGCATATTCTTTGGACAGCTATACATTGTAAATGCCTACATGCTTTTATTCAATTGATTGCTATGTACAAAACATTCATCACATGGTGAGTAGTCATATTTCTTGGTGATGCTATAAGGCTGTTTTCTTTCACCAGTAAAGTCTATATTCAATGCCTTTCCAAATTTGCAGGGATTTCCTGAGTTATGGCATAACCTCCAGGAATTTGTAATCATTTTATCACCATGATAACGTAGTATAGTACTAGAGTGAAAGGAAAGATATACTATAGGAGGGGGAAAAATGGCAGAATTGTATACAGTAATCCCTCTATACCCCACCAAAAAAAACCAAAAACCTCCAAAGAGATATTATTAAAATGTTCAATAATCACAATTACTCTCACTTTTCCAGACGAGGTGAGCATGGAAAGAAAGATAAAGTGATTTGTGGACATAGTAGGTGGGGTCTATCTGTGGAAATTATACTGATACCAGGGAGAATCTGTGTACCAGGGAAAGAGGAGGTCCCAGAGCCATACCTGGACAATTCAATGGGGATTTATGACATCTTACAGTTTTGTCATAGATCTGGGTCACTAAAGTCTTGTGAACTTGGCAGATATTCAGGGTGAGAGTGGTCACAGACTTAGGTGGTAAGACAAGAGAGAAGCATGTTCACAAACAAGCAAAAACAGTGTAACTCTGATCACAGGAGTAGTTTAAGGTTTCAGTTCCTGATTTTAGCCCAGTCCAAAATGAGCTGAATAAGAATTAGAGCAGGAATCCCAGAAAAAGAAAAGAAGGAATCTGCATATCTGTCATTAACAACCATCAGAGCTTCCTAGCTGACTGAAGTGGTTGATTCCCGCAACTCTTTAATGCTGCTCAGACACAAAACCAGGAGAAAGACTTTCAGGGATGAAATGAGTTTGGGGAATGAGGGATATAACCAGCTTTTGTGTTATATCAGACCACTTGTGATGCACTGAAACCTTGCCGGTCCTAAGTCTGAGGTATCACTGATACACTAGAACATTTCAAAGATACTTCCCCAAGAAACCAACAACAAAAAAGGAACAGGGCCATAAATATCTAGGCCACTTCCATACATATCTAGACCCTGGCACTAATATCAAGTCTGAAATCAGGAAGTGAACTGGAATAAGGAGAAAACAAACAAAAGGATATCAAAAAACAAAGAAACAACCTACTAATGTTAAAAGGGAATTTAAAATACAAACTTATAAGAAGAGAATGATGCCAAAATATCTATAAGCAAAACCACAGTGGGGAGGGGATGCAGGGAAGGGGGAAATATATGGGGAATACTCAAACAAAATTCTTAGAAGAGATAACTTATAACTTGCTGTTGTTGTTATTTGATGAATTAAAATGCTTATTTAAAGGGAAACGAGAGGGCTAGAAAATATTGGAAAAGAAATGAGAGCTATAGAAGAAAGAATTGAAAAAGTAATTAATATTTTGCTGCAAGTGATAGAAGCCTTGACCCAGCAATAAACTCCCTGAAAATTAGAATGTAAAATAAAAACTACTTAATCCATGAGACAATAAGAAATCCTAAAAACATGACAAAAGACTGAAAAAAGGTGTAGAAAATTAAAAGTATATCATTAAAAGCAGCAACAACAATCAACTGGAAAATGGATAAAAAAGAAAAAAGAATAAGTAACACTGCATGATCTGAATGCCATGCCAAAAACAAGAAACTAGATGTTATATTTCAAGAAGTTCTTTTTTTTAGGAATGTACAAATGTCTTTATTCAAAAAATACAAAATAAATTATCTTTATCATGGATAATGACAGCAGTAAACCATTACATATTTCATCAACTGAAACCAGTAACTGATGGTTATAGTGATTTTCTCAGACATCAGCCTTTACTTCAGTTCTTTCTCCAACTGACTTCTCTGAAGTTAGTGAAGAACACTGCTTTGAGTCTTGCTTGCATCACAGATCATGGTAGAGCATTATTCTAGGAAATTAGAACATGCCACCTCCCACGCCTCCACCCATGCCACCCATCCCTCCCATGGCAGATTCTTTCTCTTCTTTAGGAATTTCAATAACAACAACTTCTGCTGTAGTTAACAGAGAGGCTACACCAGCAGCATCCAACAAAGCAGTTCTTACAACCTTAGTTGAGTCAATTATTCCTTTTTCTACCATATTCACAAAATCTCTAAACATGGCAACATAACCTATCTCTGATGAGCTTTGTAAAATTTTTTCAACTATCAACGAGCCTTCAACACCTTCATTCTTAGCAATGATCATTGCAGGAATTTTCAATGACTTCTTAATTATTTATATTCCAATTTTTTGATCTTCATTAGCTGGAGTTAATTTCTCTAAGGCAGGAATGCACCTAAGCAATGCACAGCCTCCTCCCAGAACTATGCCTTCTTCAACAGCAGCATGTGTCACATTAAGTGCATCAATAGCCCGGTCTTTCTTTTCATTCACTTCTACATCACTTGTTCCACCAATCTTTATTACAGCTACTCCATCAGAAAGTTTGGCCAAACGTTCATTTAACTTTTCTTTTTCATAGTCACTAGTAGTAATGTCTAATTGTTCAACAATTTCTTGAACATGTTTCTCAATTTGGGATTTTTCATGCTTTCCTTTTAAAAGCATGGCATCATCTTTTGTCACAAAGACCTCTCCAACCTTTCCAAAGTCATGAGCTTGAATAACTTCAAGATTCAGAGCCAATCCCTCTTCTCCAAACACTTTACCACCAGTAGCAATAGCCATATCCTTAAGCTGGTTCTTCCTGTTGTCACCAAATCCTGGAGCTTTAACTGCAACGACTTGTAGCCCAACTTTTAGCCTGTTCAAAACCAGTGTACTTAGTGCTTCTCCATAGACATCTTCAGCAATCATGACTAAAGGTTTACGGTAAGCATTTGCAATTTCAAGCACAGGTAAAACAGATTGGACACTAGAGATCTTTTTTTCACTTAAGACAACATAGGCATCTGGAATTCACATTTCTGACCTTTAGCTGTATTAATAAAATACGGAGAGATATAACTTCGGTCAAACTTCATGCCTTCAATAATTTCCAACTCGTCACCCAATGTTTTTCTGTCCTTTACTGTGATGACACCCTTTCGACCAACCTTTTTCATTGCATCAGATATTATGTTGCCAATCTCTAGGTCACCATTTGCAGAAATTGTAGCAACCTGAGCAATTTCTTCAGGTTTAGACTGCTTCTTAAGTTCAGCAATGATGGCATCAACAGCCAACATCATACCTCTCCTGATCTGCACTGGATTTGCTCCTTTGCTAATCTTCTCAAAACCTTCTTTAGAGATGTGGTACTGTTTAGGGAGTGCTTCTGTTAGCCCTTGATGATCTTAATAGAAAAGTGAAAAGAGAGGAGGAGGAATGCAATTAGAGGAAGGCAGGGAAAGAGGTTAGAGGGAATTATCTCACATATTCAGTAAGTATAAATAGATATCTATATAAACAATAGGATATAGAGTTGGGCTAATAGCAGTGACTGACACTTGAAATTCATTCTCATAAATAAATATAGATGAGTGGTTAAAGAAATACATTTTTCTCAACAAATGAATAGGAGAAAAAGGGGATAATGGAGGAAGAAGATTTATAGGGATGATCAATATAGAGAGAAATTAATCCTAAACAAAACAAATTACAAGTAAATGCTATAAAATTTTAAAAGGACAAACAGAGCTTCAAAGAATAGATTTCAGACAACACCCTCACCCAATTCCTTCACAGAGATGTGAGGTTCATGGTGTAATAGACTGAACATATTTTCAGATTTTTTGATGTGCTAATCAATGTTAATGAATTTTTCTCTTTTATCTTTTTTTTTCCCTTAAAATATTTTCTATATGGGATGACTCTTGTGGGTTGGGAAGGGTAACTAAGATATAAATACTAGGTGATTAAAATGATATTAAAAACCTTTTTATTTTTAAAGAACTTGATATATTTCTGCTACTATCATAAGGAACAGGATTTTGTTTTTCTTTTTAAAAGTGTAAGCATTGTCCCTATGCTAATTCAGAACATTCTAATGGAGAAGACAGAATGCAAATGAATATTCATACAACATATATGCAGAGTACTTAGAAAGCATATGTGGATTGATAGGTACATAACAGAGAGACAGATACATATGTTTATTTTTTTTGCCATCCATTACCACTACTCAATGTCTTATTTTTATATAGTACATCCATGTCCTTATTTCCATGTGTGTATATGTGTGTGTATACACACACGTTGTTGTTGAATCATTTTAGTTGTATGTGATTCCTCTTGATCCCATTTGGGGTTTTCTTGGCAAAGATACTGGAGTGGTATTCCATTCCCTTCTCTACCTCATTTTACATAAGAGGAAACTGAGGTAAACATATTTAAGTGACCTGCCCACAGTCATACATGTAGTAATTATCTGACTCGAGATTTGAAATCAAGTCTTCTTGACTGCAGGCCCAGTACTCTATCCACTGTACCACAAAGCTGCTCAGATACACACACACGCACACACAAGTGTGCGTGTGTGTGTGTGTGTAAAAACAAATGCATATACTTATGGAGAAGTTATTTATACACAGCAACATATTGTATTAGCAAGATCTAAGGCAGGTGTGGGAATCTGTGGCCTTAAGGCCCTATGTAGTCCTCTAGGTCATTGGGGAACTTCACAGAAAACATCCATTTAATAAAAAGGTATTCTGTAAAATTTATATTCAGTCAAAGAACCACACTTGAGGACCTAGAGGGTCGCATGTGGTAGGTTCCCCACCCCTGATCAAAGGTTAGCTAGGCTTCATGCCTGGGCTTATAAGATCCGATGATAGCAAGTATTATAAATATACCAGTGTTGTTGAATGATCCTGAAAACAAAAACGAAAAAGAGAAATCGATGTCCAAATGCATTAAAAAAAAAAATAAACAGAATTTCTCATAGTGGGGCTTCATTAAAGAGTTATCCTCTCTGTGCCAAGTATAAAAAGTATGTGAACAAGGGATAAAGTATAGAGAAGTGACTTTTCTAGAGTTGCTTTCCTGGTGCTCATGTGCCCTGCTCCTTTCTAACAAAACCCACCTCTGCTATCTATCTGTGCTTATGAAGTTTATTCTGTAAAAGCTTCCCATGAACAGTTCTTCCTTCAGGTCTTTCATGCTCAGGACCTTTAGAACCTTTCTAGCCACTTCTAAATAAATGACACATTTTTTTTCTTTCTCTGCAAAAAATAGCTTTTGTTGATGATGAAAAGTGCAACCCCCTAAATTTCACATTTTTCCATGAAGTCAAAGCATTCTGAAGGCTTTCACAAGCACTATGAATCACTATATTTATCTTTCCTCTAAATGTGGAATAATGGGTATCATTTTAAACACAGGTCTTATCATATATACCTCAAAATATGGAGCACCATCATGTTCAAATTATCACCTTTGACTTAGATACAAAATTTTTTTTATAGTTGCCCTTTCAAGTCTAGCTTACTATTCTTTTAATTAAGAAAAATACTAAGAAGGTCTAAATAGAGAAGCAGATTTTGAATTTAAAAGATTATAGAAGTAACAGCTGTACCTAAAAACATATAATTCATTTTCAAATTTCAAACAAAGCACTTGAAATATTACATATGTATTTTAAGCCAATTGTTACTTATTAAATTGTTGGTAGAACTGTTTGTGACAATGGTATTTTTTTTTCAAATAGGGAATTTTATAGTATAGAAGAGGAAAATCTCCCAATGTAGGTTTTGCTTTCCAATTTCAATTTTCACTGCTGCCCTTGCAATTTTCTGAAATGCTGTTAGAGGTACAGAATCCTTTTTGAGGGAAAAACAACAAAGCTATGGAATTAGTCAACTTAGATTTGATTGCATAAAGTATAATAAAAATACTTTGGGAATGCTTAATATTTTTACTATTTGCTACTGACATCCAAGTGTAGCAGCAAGCACCCCAATATCCCCAGAGTAGCTGCCAATATAGGTTCTTAGATCTGCTTTTCAAAAGAAAAGCAACTCAAATTGGGTTAACAAGCTTACTTTAATCAAACAAACATACATTACCTAGTTCAGGGGGAGAAGGTCAGCACCCCAAACTTCAGTTACAGAACTTACAGATCAAACAGACAGGCTTCCAAACTGTCCAACTATTACATCAATACCAAATCACAGTTACCAGAGAGCGAAGCATCAACATCTGGGTTTTCAAAGCCAGCGGGGCTCTCAACAACGGCTTCCCAGAGTCTCATCTGGTCAAATCACACTACACTTCTCAAAGTGAGCCCCAAAGCAAAGCCTCTCCTAAGGGTTTATATAGCCTTCTCTTGGCTCAGAGAATGTAACAACCTTCTGGACCCACTGCCCAATCACAAAGTATCAAGGTGTGGGCTTTCCTGAAAAACAAGCCTCCCACCACAGGCTCCAAGGTGCACTTAACTAGGGGCAGGGAAGATCTTTAAATTTGCATTTCCATTACACCAAGCTATAACACAAAGAGGAACAGCATTATATAAATAATCACCAACCACCTGTGTACACCAAAAAATATGTGGTAAGAAAAATACTGTCAGGAAGGCCCCTTATGCTGGTTAGACTATTACTAAATCTTTCCCTTAAGTGTTATTAAAACCGTCCTTGATATTTGATTATGTTAGGAACAAAAGTTTGGTTTCCTGGTCATGTCAGAGAATAAATGAGGTGGGAACACATGAATTCAAATTTCATCAGATTTGGTAGATATCTATGTCACCCCAAATTGAGAGGAGAAGAAGGGACAGCTACCTGAATTTAGTCATATATCTTTTATAAATATATTTCTACACTCTAGTTAAGTGCAACTACTTTTTAAGGCTATTAGAGTATGCTATTTTATTCAAGGTCAGAACCTGACACTGAAGACTCATCTAAATAAAGCCTAGCCACTCCATGATTCTATTAAAAAGCAGCTTGAAATTGTCATTAAATGTAACATTAGTTGTAAAGTTTTCTTCACACTTTAAATGACTTTGTCTTCAATTTTCCATACTTTTGCACTTTTTTCTTTGTAAATAATTCTCTTCCTCTTCCAGTACTTTATAAATTCTAAACATCTATGATGTTTTTGTCTTTGTATTCTCAGGGCCTCCCACAATTCCTTGAACAAAGTAGATCCTTAATAAGTGTGTGCTGAATTAAATTGAGTGGAGTTTGCCTCAATTAAATTGAATATAGATGATTTATATGGAGGAGTTCAAGGAACACAGTTCAGAATCAGAAAATCAAAATTTGAGTCTTTTCTCAATTACATCTTTAACTCTGTAACTGTGATCAACTGTAACTGTGAGACCTGGATAGCTCATCTATAATTTAAGAAAAAATTTACACTTTAAACCCCATAATGTTGCTCTAAGGAGAATGTCACAAACTTTAAAAAATGATTGTGGACACCTAGGTGGTAGAGTGGATAGAGTTCTGGGCCTAGAGTCAGGATGATCTAAGTAAAAATCTAGCCTCAAACTAATATTACCTGTGTGACTTTGGGCAAGTTCCTTGTCATCTGTTTGCCTCAGGTCCTCCAAATGTAAAATTAGTATAATAAAAGGACCTAACTCCCATGATTGCTTTGAGGATCAAACGAGATATTTATACAGTGATTAACACATAATAAGTATTATAGGGATGCTAAATATTACTATTACTAGTATTACTATAAAATTATTTTTCTAGATCCTCATATACATGCATATGACAAAAAGCAATTACATTTGTAGATAAGAAAATCAGCAAATTCATGTGCAACCAGCAGTTGTCAATGTGAGGTGAGTTTAACCTGAGTATTTAATTTCATTCCCTCTTCACAAAAGGTAAGGGAAGAAAAAAGACTTTTAGCTCGAACTTTTCTTATATACTAGGGAGTAAAAAGGGTATAACCTTCCTTTTGGCTCAGAACTCCAACCTGTGACCTGATTAGAGATGAGCAATTGGACTGAGGCACCACTGGCCTTAGCCATGGTTTTTTTTTTTTCCCACTAGGTACAGCTTACTATTCCTTTTGTGTGTGTATGTATGTATAGTGTATAGATATATACATACATATGCATATAGGTATATACATATACATATTTATTTGTTCTTTCTCTGGATGTAGATAGTGTCTTCCTTCATGTCCTTTGTAGTTAATTTGGGTATTTGTAATAGTGAAAATAACTTATTTGCTCAAAGTTGTTCTTAAATCAGCATGGCTATTACTGTATACAATGTTCCCTTGGTTCAGCTCATTTTACACTTCCTTATTTCATGCAAGTCTGCCCATGTTTTTCTAAGACATTACATTCATCATTTTTTATAGCACAGTAGTATTCCATCATATACCACAACATATTCAGCCATTCCCTAATGGATAACACCCCAACAATTTGCCATCACAAAGAGAACTGTTATAAACATTATAGAACATATAAGTTCTTCTCCTTTTCCCCTAATTATCTTAGGAAATAGACCTAGTAATAGTATTTCTGGGTCAAAGGGTATAGACTGTTTAATAACTCTTTGGGCATTATTCTAGACTGATCCCCCAAATGGTTAGATCTTTCACAATTCCACCAACAATGAACTAGTGTCCTAATTTTTTCCACATCCCCTCCAACATTTGTCAGTTTCCCCTGCAATCCTTTTAGCCAAGCTGATAGGTATAAAATGATATTTCAAAATTGTTTTAATTTGCATTTCTCTAATCAATCACAATTTAGAGCATTTTATATGACTAAATTATTTTGATTTTTTTTATATAAATACTGCTTGTCCATGTACTGTGAACATTTATCAATTGGAGAATGACTCATTCCTATAGATTTGACTAAGTTCTTTATACTTTTGAGACCTTTATCTGAGAAACTTTCTATATTTTTCCCCAGATTTTTTGTTTTCCTTTTGATCTTGGCTACATTTGTTTTATTGATACAAACACTTTTTAATGTAATGTAATCAAAATTATCCATTTTACACCTCATGCTGCTTTACAGCTCTTGTTTATTCATAAACTATTCACTCATCTGTAAGTCTTATAAGTAATATGTTTTATGTTATTTTATTTTTCTTGTAATATTTTTCTTTATATTTAGATCATGTATAAATTTTGACATTATCTTGGTAAATGGAGTAAGATATTGGTTAATGCCCAGTTTTTTTTTTCCCATATTGCTTTCTAGTTTTCCTAATTAATGAATTCTTATCCCAAAATCTTATATCTTTATACTTGTAGAATAAAAGTTTACTATATTTATTTGCTACAGTAAATTGTATCTCTCTTCTATTCCCTTAATCCACCTTTCTACTTCTTAGCCAGAACCAAATAGTTTCACTAACTATTGCCTTATAATGTTGTTTCAAATCTGGTATTGCTAAACCTCTTTCCTTTACATTTCTTTTCATTAGTTCCTTTGATATTCTTGACTTTTTGTTTTCCAAATGCACTTTATTTTTTTCTAATTCAGTAAAAAAGTTGTGAAGGCATTGAATATATAAATTAGTTTAGGTAAAAATGTTGTTTTTATTATATTGGCCTTTCCTACCCATGATCAATTAATATTTTCCAATTATTTAAATCTGATTTTATTTGTATAAGTTACAAAAAATATTTTATATAGTTCCTGGTGCTGTTTCTGAAATTTTGTTCCCACCTAATTTATTTTGTTTATAGTTTTTTTATTCTTTTTTGGAGGGGGGAGGTAGGATAATTGGGGTTAAGTGACTTGCTAAAGGTCACATGGCTAGTTTTTGTGTTAAGGGTCTGAGGTCATGTTTTGAAATCAGGTCTTCCTAACTCCAGGGCCAGTGCTCTATTCACTGCATCACCTAGCCATCCCTGTTTAGAGTTATTTTAAATGAGGTATCACTTACTATCTCTTACTATCTCTTCTTGCATATGCTATGAGCCATATGATTCTAGATGCAACAATAGCCACGTATTATTTTTCACCTAAGCAAAGAAATACACATTAAGCATAGTTCTACCCTTTGAGAAGATAATAAAATTTATTAAAAATCATCAAAGCAATTTATCTGTCTTTCATTCTTGCCTCAGATACCCACCCTCACTTCAGAATAAAATCTTGTCTATTTAGATGGAAATAAACTCCCCTGATCGAATTGTGTTATTTATAAACCAAGCTAGTCACTGGCATCTTCCAATTGTACTTTCCTTCTACCTTGGAGAATAATTCTGTCAGCTCTCAGATGAAGAATTGACTAGGCAGAGATATCTAGATTGTAGGCAGTCACCATAAACCCAAATAATTAATTATCATTCAAATCTCTCCCACTCTCCCAGTCTACTTGCTGTCCTGTTCCTCCTTCATTCTGAATTCCAAATTACTTCATGTCCTTCCAAAGTGGAAAGCAAAAGCCTTAAAGCCTTTTTACTGATAGGTTTGCAGTCAATATAACTCCTTATTCCAGAATCCTAGTAATCACTTCATGGTGTCAGTCTAAGTGGTTTAGGTTGTGCCAGTAGAATTTCAACTCTAGCAATAAATTTCTTTATGTTCCACAAGAATGACGTTCAATTTATGACATCTTCATTTTATCCCTTCAATGTTTCAGTGATCTAATCAGTGTACATACTCCCTCTAACTATGATTTTCACAACACTTTTTAAATTATTTTAACAGGCAGTGGATCCAAAATAGCAGAGTAGAGGAAACACTCAACTGAACCTTCTAAACAGCTTTAAAATAACACCTTAAATAAAGTTTTTGAGTTGCAGATCCAATTAAATTTCAGGGTAAGATATCATCCCAGTCTAAAACAATTTAGGAGGTTGGAAGGAGAGAGCTATGACACAGGTGTAGAGGCTAGCCCAGAGTCCAAGTAGATGAGATACCACCCAAGTGGCAGAACAAGGACATGGTGACAGAAGCAGCAGCAGCTTTGGAAGCTTTCAAGACAAAGACAAAATAAGAAGACCTGGCAACTGGTCAGAAAGAGATCTTAAGAAACCCTTGTACTACCATTAAATGAAGAATGGGATATTGTTTGGCAACTCCATTGCCCATATTAATTTCTGCATCACAGTTTAAGGGCAGAGAGGAGTATTTTAGTCAGGAAGAAGTAGCAGACCCAGTAGGAGCAGGATACCTTTCAATCACAAGATAGCAGGGACCCTGAAGAACAGTATCATTGCCAGTCCCAAGCAAACAGGGGCCATGAGGAGCAGAATCAATCATAATCTCAAGGAATTAGGGATTCTTCCTGGGTAAGGACCAGAGTACAGACCAAAAGAGCAGTGATGACACCTCCCCCTATATCATATCACTTTGGAAGCACTGAAAACTTTAAACCTCCAGATCTAGTTCTGAAAACTAAAAACTTCATAAAAGGGGCACAAAAAATGCTGAAGAATATAAAAAACAGAATTGGTCAAATGGAAAAAAGAGATACAAAAATCACTGAAAAATAACTCCTTTAAGAGCAGAATTGGCCAAATGGAGAAATAAAATACAAAAGCTCACTGAAGAAAATAGCTCCTTAAAAGTTAGTATTGGATAAGGGGAAATTAATGATTATATGAGACATCAAGAAACAATAAAAAGTCAAATGAATATAAAATAATTGAAGAAAATATGAACTCTCTCATTGGAAAAATGGCTAGGAAAATGGATCTAAGAGAGATAATTTAAGAATTATTAGACTACCTGAAAGCCATGATTAAAAAAAAGCCTATACATCATATTGCAGGAAATCAGAAAGAAAATCTTCCCTGACATCCTAGAGGCAGATAGTAAAATATAAATTATTACCTGAAGGTAATAATTACCATTATTGCCAGGAGGAGGAGGAGGAGGAAGAAGAGGAGGAGGGGGAGGAGGAGGAGGAGGAGGAGGAGGAGGAGGAGGAGGAGGAGGAGGAGGAGGAGGAGGAGGAGGAGGTGGTGGTGGAGGGGGAGGAGGTGGAGGAGGTAGTGGAGGTGCTGGTAGTGGTGGTGGAGGAGGCGGCTCTGCGAAGAGAGGGAGAGAGCATGAGTGAAGGAGCGCAGTCTCCGCATCTCTGAGAGCAGAAGCAAAAGCCTCACAGGGAGGAAGACACTGCCGCCGCCCCTCCCCTTCCCCGCCTCAGGGTCCCCCCCCCTTCCCCTCCCCCTCCCCGTCAGGCCGCGCGGAGAGAGCGCCTGAAGCCCCCGAGCCCTGAGCGACCGAGCGAAGCCGCCCGCCCCGTGTGGTGTGTGAGCTGAAAGGCAGCCGCCCGCCCGCCCCGCCTCTCCCTTCTCTCCTCCCTGGAGCCGGTGAGCGCGGAGAGAGCACCACTATGTAGGCGCCGGCGGCCAAAGTCAGTAAAAAGGATCTCAACTCCAACCACGACAGAGCCGATGAGACCTCAGAAAAAGAGCAACAGGAAGCAATTGAACATATTGATGAAGTACAGAATGAAATAGACAGACTGAATGAGCAAGCCAGTGAGGAAATTTTGAAAGTAGAACAGAAATATAACAAACTCCGCCAACCCTTCTTCCAGAAGAGGTCAGAATTGATCGCCAAAATACCAAACTTCTGGGTAACAACATTTGTTAACCACCCGCAAGTATCTGCACTGCTGGGGGAGGAGGATGAAGAGGCACTGCATTATTTGACCAGAGTTGAAGTGACAGAGTTTGAAGATATTAAATCAGGTTACAGAACAGATTTTTTTTTTTCTTTCTTTCTTTCTTTCTTTTTAAAGCAATTGGGGTTAAGTAACTTGCTCAAGGTTACGCGGCTAGTCATTATTTACGCGTGGGTGCTCATTTTCTGAGGCCGGATCTGATCTCGGGTCATCCCAACTCCGAGGCCGGCGCTCTTACTCACTGCGCCACCTAGCCGCCCCTTTAGGGCAATTGGGGTTAAGTAACTTGCCCAAGGTTACACGGCTAGGTTTTTGTTTGTGCGGATTAAGTGTCAGAGGCCAGCTCCGAACTCTGGTCCTTCTGATTCCAGGGCCGGCGCTCTATTCACTGCGCCACCTAGCCGCCCCTACAGAACAGATTTTTATTTTGATGAAAACCCTTACTTCGAAAATAAAGTTCTCTCCAAAGAGTTTCATCTTAATGAAAGTGGAGATCCATCTTCAAAATCAACTGAAATCAAGTGGAAATCTGGGAAGGACTTGACGAAACGTTCAAGTCAGACACAGAATAAAGCCAGCCGGAAGAGGCAGCATGAAGAACCAGAAAGCTTTTTCACTTGGTTCACTGACCATTCTGATGCAGGTGCAGATGAATTAGGAGAGGTCATCAAAGATGATATCTGGCCAAATCCTTTGCAGTACTACTTGGTACCTGATATGGATGATGAAGAAGGGGAAGGAGAAGAAGAAGATGATGATGATGAAGAAGAAGAAGGGTTGGAGGACATTGATGAAGAAGGTGATGAAGGTGAAGAAGATGAAGATGATGAGGGAGAAGAAGGAGAGGAGGATGAAGGAGAAGATGACTAATAGAACACTGATGGATTCCAAACCTTCTTTTACCTTTTTAATTTTCTTCAGTCCCTGGGAGCAAGTTGCAGCCTTTTTATTTTTATTTTTATTTTCTCTTGTGCGCATTCGCCTTGTTCTCTTGAGGCCTCTTTCTCTCCTCTTTACACCATGGTTCACAACTTTTTTTTGGGTGGGGGGGGATACCTTGAGCAGAATACAGTGGGAAAAGAATCTCTACCAGTTTCTGTTCCAAGTTCACATTTTTATCCCTTCCTATCTCAAAACAAACTGTTTATGGAATCAACACACACTGTGTTCTGTGGGAAAAAAGAAAACCTTCTGCTCCCTTCACACTGCTGGAAGCTGAAGGGTGCTAGGCCCCTGTGTAGTAGTGCATAGAATTCTAGCTTTTTTCCTTCTTTCTCTGTATATTGGGCTCAGAGATTACACTGTGTCTCTATGTGAATATGGACAGTTAGCATTTACCAACATGTATCTGTCTACTTTCTCTTGTTTAAAAAAATGAAAAACAAACAAACAAAAAAAAAAACATGGGGTTATAGCAGGTCAGCAAGGGTGGGTTTGAGATGTTTGGGTGGGTTAAGTGGGCATTTTGACAACATGGCTTCTTCTCCTTTGGCATGTTTAATTGTGATGTTTAACAGACATCCTTGCAGTTTAAGATGACAGTTTTAAAATAAAATTCTCTCCTAATGAAAAAAAAAATTACCATTATTACCTGAAGGAAATTCCAAGGTGAAAACTCCCAGGGATATTAAAGTCAAATTTCAGAGCTCCCAGGTCAAAGACAAAATATTTCAAGCAACCAGAAAGAAACCATTCAAATATCATGGAGTCATAATCAGGATCACACAAGATTTAGCTGTCAAATTAAAGAATCAAAAGCCTTAGAATAACATATTCAGTAAGAGAGAAGACCTGGACTTACAACCAAGAATAGGCTACCCAGTAAAAATAAGTATAAGCCTTTCTAGGGGAAAATGGGTACTAAATGAAATCAGGAACTTACAAGTGTAAAATAAGTCTAGAGCTGAAGAGAAAATTTCACTTTCAAATATAAAACTCAAGGAAAATATAAGCTATATATGAAAGAGAAATCATAATGGAATTAATAAGGTTAAACTGCTTACATTTCTCTATTGGAAGATGATATGTGAAACTCTTTATCATGATTAGGGCAGGTAGAAGGATTTTACATAGAAAGAAGGAAGAGGAGTGAGTCAATTATGTAGAATGATATGAAAAAAATGGACAGCCAGAAAGTGGGATCTCCTGGCATAAGAGTTAAGGGAGAAAAGAGAATGGTAAAAATATTTATCTAAAAGAGACATGCGAGGAAGAGCTTTTACAGTGGAGGGAGGAAGGGTGGAGGGTGGGAAATTCTAGAACCTCACCCTCATCTAAATAGGTTTGAAGGGGGAATACACTCAGACTAGATTGGATATAGAAATCTATCTAAAAGGAGGGCAAGGGGATAAGAGAAATGAGGTAATAAAAGGGAGGGCAGATAAAAGACTCCAATGGTCAGAAGCAAAATAACTAAACTTCAGAGGAGGGAGAGGAAGGAGAGAGAGAGAGAGAGAGAGAGAGAGAGAGAGAGAGAGAGAGAGAGAGAGAGAGAGAGAGAGAGAGAATAGGAAGGAGGGAAATGCAAAACACACAGTTAATCACAATAACTGGGAATAGGAAAAACATACCCATGCAATGGAAGTGGATATAATGGTAATGGGATTTGAAGATGTTCCATTCTGCTTGTGTTGGCAGGCTAGCAGGTGCTTGACACTTGGCTTTAAGTTCATAATTCTGTCAACTATTGGGACCCAGAGCTTGTGAGTCCCCCAGGAGGGATGAACTTGCTGGTGTGGCAGGAGGGGGTAGGGCAGGGAGGAGCCAGAACAGAGTAAAGGCCAGGCTAGAGCCAGTGTGGTGACCTGAAGCAGCCACTGAGAAGCTATCTTGAGTGAGGAGAGAAGAATTTTTGCCTGAGGGGGCCTGTTTTGTTTTAAAGGCTTTGGAATGTGGGTGTTCAATGCATTCACTATGTGCACCAACTTAGTAGCTACTATAATGACTTTGACTTTTTGGTTTGGGACTTGGCTTTCCGGTATTTGAATAAATTCTTTCTCCCTGTCCCACATGTGGAGAGCCTGTTATATTTTGTGATTCACAACCATACCAACATATTTATAGTCATCATAGGCATTGTGAATATTGCATTCTTTTTACAGTGGTGAACTAAATGGCTTAGAAATCAGAATCAATGTATTGAAACTCACTATGTATTGTTGACAAGAAACAATTCGAACAGTGACACACACATAAAGTAAAAAATATGGGGCTAGAGCAGAATCTAGTATGCTTCAGCTAAAGTTAAAAAAAATCAAACAAACAGTAACCATGATCTCAGACTAACTGAAAGCAAAAGTGGATCTAAATAAAAAAGTAGAGAAATTATATCATGCTAAAAGACACCATAGACATTGATGTAATATTACTATGTCACTAAATCAATATATCTACACCAATGGCAAAAGAAAGCATTATTTCTTTATTTTGTTTTATTTTTATTTTATTTTTTTGCTTTTTGGAGGGAAATTGGGGCTAAGTGACTTGCCCAAGGTCACATAGCTAGTTTTTTGTGGTAAGCGTCTGAGGCCGGATTTTAACTCAGGTCCTCCTGACTCCAGGGCTGGTGCTCTATTCACTGCACCACCTACCTGCCCCTACATGCATTATTTCTTTTTTTTTTTTTTACTTTTTTTTTTTTTTAAAGCAATTGGGGTTAAGTAACTTGCTCAAGGTTACACGGCTAGTCATTATTTATGCGTGGGTGCTCATTTTCTGAGGCCGGATCTGATCTCGGGTCATCCAAACTCCGAGGCCGGTGCTCTTACTCACTGCGCCACCTAGCCGCCCCTTTAGGGCATTTGGGGTTAAGTAACTTGCCCAAGGTTACATGGCTAGGTTTTTTTTTGTTGTTTTTGTATGGATTAAGTGTCGGAGGCCAGCTCTGAACTCAGGTCCTTCTGATTCCAGGGCCGGTGCTCTATTCACTGCACCACCTAGCCTCCCCGATGCATTATTTCTAATGTGAATGAATTATAAGTCTCCAAAATAAGATTGGGGTAAAGTTATGATGAACAGTATCATGATTATTATTCAATACTGTGTTAAAGATGCGGGCTATAGCAATAGGAAAAGAAAAAGTAATTGGAGGAATAAAACTGAGGTAGTGAGAAAACAAAATCATCATTCTTTTCAGATGATACGATAGTATACTTAAAGCATTCTAGTGAATCTAAAAACCTAGCACAAACAATTAACAGCTTTAAGTTTTAGGATATAAAATAAACCCACATTGATTATCAGCATTTATAAATACTACCAACACAACCCTTCAGAAAAAAAAAAGGTAGAAAAAATAATGCAAATTAAAATAACTGCAGACACTATAAAATGCTTGGCAATAAATTTGCCAAGACAAACCTAGGGACTATATGAATAAAAGTCCTGTTTCTACTCCTCCATCTTGACTCCACCCCCTTAAGTTCTCATTTTCCCAAAATATAGGGAATTGTGTAAAAAATATGATTACAAGACATTCCCCAATTGATAAATCATCAAGTTATGTGAATTAGTAATTTTCAGAAGGTAAAATAAAAGTTGTCAATGGTCACATTAAAAAAAAATGCTTTTATCAATGCTTACTAGAGAAACGCAAGTTAAAACCACTCAGAGATACCACCTCATAGCTATCAAATTGGTTAATATGACAAATAAGGAAAATGAGGGATGCTC
>WOXC01010874.1:0-185000 GCA_011680675.1 Gymnobelideus leadbeateri | reverse complement strand
CCCATATTAAAAGTAAAACACAAGATGACCCTGAATACCTAGCTAGGTTATAGATTTTACACTCATAAATAAATGGAACGACTCACTCAATTCCTAACATGCAGAATATTATGTTTCCCCTGAACTATCTTATAACAAACTATACTTTAGGTTGTACCTTAATAATAATATAATATTACATAGAAGGAAACAGTAGAGGGGATCTATTCCAATCTCTTCATTTTACAGATTAGGAACTAAGGTCTAGACTAGAGAATTACAATTGCACAGCCTGTAATAGAAAGAGAAACATGATTTAAACTGAAGTATGATGCCCACCTAATATAGGGCCCTTATAAGCAAACAAATGGATACAGTGATTAGCAATACACTGAAAGCTGATACCAGTTTTGCCCAATGAGATAGTTCACCATATTCCATCCAGTCCAAAAATGTTGATAAATATTGTTAAAAATAAAAGTGTTTATTTGTATTGGAAACGGAACTTTTTTGTCAACCCCTACTCTGGTAAATATTATACTAGTCTATCAGATCATTCAGTATACTAATTAACCCACTTTCCTGGGTTAATCAGTTTATTTAGTTAATCTGTATGCTTGAACCAATAGGCATATCTAATTACTGAAAGGTAATGCAGTCCTTTGGATTCTGTCCTCATATATTTAGTTTATAAAAGAAAAATAAAACTCAGAAAGGTTAAAGAATTTATTCATGATTGTGTAGTTGATGAGACTCAGAGCTAGGATTTAACTCTGTCCTCATAAAATATTTATCCTTCTTTCTACTATGTCTAAATGTGTGTGTGTGTGTGTGTGTGTGTGTGTGTGTGTGTGTGTGATAGCTGAACATAAAATCTCAAGGATAACCTTTATGAAAGAAAAATATCAGCGGAAGCAGAGACTACTTGGGATAACTTGGGACTCATGCTCATGATAGACCTTTAGATTCAAGAAAAATCATTCTGAAAGGCTTTTTTATTCACACCATTCACACCACAATAGAACTAAAGAAACAGAAAGAGGCTGCTTCCTTGATTAAGCATAAGACTCAAAGAAAGCTTTCTTCCAGACCTGATGAAGTAGCATTGAGAAATTTGGATTATGTACTTTAAGCCAAAAAGAAAAAGATCATAAAACATATTTTGTCCAATTTCCAGGTTTTGTAGAAGGAAAGCAAGACCCCAAAACAATAAATGACCTGCTCAAGGAAGCATAGATATCAAATACCAAAGCTGAGATTTAAAGCCAGGTCCTCTGACTTTAAATCTAGTGCTATTTCCCTGACATATCACTAAGAAAAGGGATGGACATTCAAGGAACTTCCCTTGACTGGGAAGGGGTGATTTTTGGATAACTAGAAAGATTCATGGAGAACTGAGGACTCTCTAAAAAATTTTCTCCTAAGCCAGATAAAGTAGGCTTTATATCTACTTTATATACTTCCCTTCATGTTTAGAAGTATATCTGTTGCTTTCAAAACAACCAGAATGAAAGCATGTTGATACTAATGAGTTACTGTGGGAGATGAGGAGAAAACTGTATCTCCTAGAACAGTAGTATTTGAAGGAAATATTTTTGGAAGTGAGCTTGCCATTTCCCAGCAATGTGGATGACTAACAAAAAGAAATTGTCACCATTTTCCCCTCCAAACTTATTTTTGACTTTCAGGGTTCTTCCACACCTATTCATCTTCTGTTATCACTCAAAGTTATCATCAAGTCATAATTTTTTATAGTTGGAAGGGGCTTTAAATATCATAGAGTTTAAATTACTTATTGTATAGATAAGAAAACTAATGTTCAGAGGGATAAAGTGACTTGTCCAGGGTCATACAACTAGTTAGTAGTTGAACAAAGACAAAAATATAGGGGACCTTAACTCTGTTTTAACTCTTTTTCATGTGTTTCTGAGCTAAAATTTGGCCACAATCATCATTTCGAATTGTGCCTGTCATCAAATTAATTTTTTTATGTCTAGTGTCATAACATATAAAAAGTAAAACAAATTTAAATAGGTTATTTAACCCATTCCTGTTTTCCTAACAGCCTCTTTTTTTGAAAAGGACAAATGTAGTCTCATTTTTATTTACTTGACAGACAAGATACCTAAAAGCAAAAGAAAATGGCAAATACTGACAATTGTTGAAATAAGTATAAGGGCAAGGGATTCTAATGATAGTGAAATTGTTTTTATAGGGTCTTTAATAATCCAGTTTTACTGTCAATGTTGAAAAATAAATTAGTTCCATTTTCTAGTCCCTTTTCTTTCCTTCCAGAATATGTCATTTCTGTTCTTTTGTAAAGAACATACATTATAGGAGTCAGGTCTCTATGTTTCTAAGGCTCTGTCACTATAAGTAAAAGCAATGCATTAAAAATAGTGATTCAGATTTTTGTGCTTCTAAATGGCAAATTCAGGTAAGGGTATTTCATCTCAGCATGTAAACCATTTAAGGTTATGGGTTTGGGGAAATAGCTCTCAAATGATGACTCTATGGAGTCATTATCAAATCCATGTCTAAATTACATAACTAATTTTGGCACAGAAAATTGTCCTTGTGGTTGCAGATTTTTACTATAGACATTCTTTCCTTTTTTTCCCCTTCTCTTTTTTCAGATTATCAGTCAGTCAGTATCTCATTCTATCTTAATCTCTTTATGTTCATGCTGATATCAGTGGAACTATAAGAAAGTTCAAATCAAAAACACTGCAGTATATACTAGAAAGATTTATCTTGTCACATGTCAACCTGACTGTATTTTCTCCATTACTTCTATCAGTTAGCAAGAATGAGATGCTTCTAAAACCATATTTATGAGTTTTCTTTTCATTTTGGTGAAAAAAATTGTGAAGTCATAGCAACATACAAACTTTGTCAAGTCTTAGAAGAAATACAAAGTCAAAAACCCAAGCAATTTTCTATAATGGTCATGATAGGTTGGAAGATATGAACGGAGAGCATTAGGCTGAGAAGTAGGAGACTTGAGTTCTAGTCCAGGCTCTGCTATTAAGTTTTTGCATGACCTTCAGCAAGTAAAACATTAAGACAACAGGTTTTTGTTGTTGTTTCAGCAACATGAGAGCTTTCAATTGGGTGATATGTAAGTTATCTTCCCCATCTAGAGTCATATGATCATATAAGATAGAAAAGTATCCTCTACTGTTCTTTTTTTCTTTCTTTTTTTATTAAACAAATGCTTTATTAACTTCTGGTTTACATCATTCATTTCCACCAGATTTTGAGGTACAATTTTCCCCCATTTTTCCCTACCCATCACCCCAGAATAGCAGTCCCACTAGATATCCCCTCATCCAATTTGCTCTCTCCCAAATCTTCTCCCATACCCCCTTAGACTTTGCCATTAGGGCAAGGTGAATCTCTGAACCCCAATGCCTGGACATCTTATGAAACATTTAATTTTAAAACTTCGATTTTCAGATCCATTCCCTTCCTCCCTTGTCACCCACTCCCTCTGAGAAGATAAGCAATTCAGTATGTGTTGTACATGTATAGCTATGCAAAACATTACCATAGAAGATATATTGTAAAAGACTGTTTATATTTCCCTCCCACCCATCTCACCTCCCACCTGGCGCATTCCCTACTTTGATCCTGTCCCTCTTCGAAAGTGGGTACTTCCACCCTCCCTTCCCCCTAGAATGCCCTTCCCTCCATCATCCCCCCTCTCATCCCTCTTTTCCCTACTCTCCTGCAGGGTGAGATATCCCATTTAGTATGTATGTGATTCTCTCCCTGAGCCAACTTAAATGAGAATATGGTTTTGCCTTTTTGCCTTCCTGTTCTTCTCTCCCTAGGGCTAAAACCACAGCTCACAGGGGCCTGGGCTTAGCTCCCAGAGCTCTGTGCTGGCGGTTCCCAGCGTATTGTGCTGCCTGTTCTCAGAGCACTGTGCTCACCACTCCCTGCAGGGCTGCTGGGCTGTCCTCAGTGGGAGATTAGCTTCTCTGTAGTGTAGTTCTGTGGGTGCTGGGGCTCCAGAAGTTGTTCAGAGGCCCCTTTGACATTATTTGGAAGTTGTGTGGGGCATAGCATCTTGAAAGTGCTGTTTCTACTCCCTCCTCTACTGTTCTGAAATCAAAATTAGGTAAAAGATCCACAGAAATCCCAGGAAGTTATAGTTATTTTACATGATTGAAAATGCCCTCGTAAAGTCTGGCCAAGCATCAGAATGAAGGCTTGACAGGAAAAGGAAGAATTCATGTTATCTCAAATTTAAATATAATACCAGAAGAAAAATCTTTAGCTCTACTTAACTAGGAATGCAGCTGAAATCAGAAATAGTGAGGGATGATGCATCTTTAAAATATAAATGAATGTTAGTTCCTCCAATCTAATCACATCTCCCCTCCACTGTCTTCTTGTGGGAATGCAATTGCTAGTTCTCTAGGTTCTTGCACAACAGTCAACCTTTCATGCCTACACTTTAGAGTAAAATTATAATTAGTGGTTTTTAGACGTAAAGCATGATATGTTAAGATGCTAATATTATATTCTCAGTTTTAAAGATCTTAAACATATATTTTCTGCCCCTAAAAAAAAAGTCAGCATCATTCACATAAGGCTAGAGTTATCAGCAAATATTTATTTATATTCAGAGTTATAGATGGTTCTTTTTCACTACTATACTATGCACCATGAAACACTAAATTTAATAGTTTCTTTCCTGTTGTGTTTTTGTAGATTTTTGTGTAGCCTTACTCGAAGCTGGAAGTTTAAATTCTCTTTCGATAGTATTTTATTTTTGCTCAGATTTTGAAACTTTCTATATTTCTTTTTTACAAAAATGATTAGAATGACAAGGAAGACTTTTGCCCACATTTATTCCAAACCTCATCTACAGTAAATTTCTATATAGCACTAAGCTTCTTGACATTATTTTACCAAACAATGCCTACTCTGTTGCTCTGCCCAGAGAATAACTTTATTTTTAATTTCAAATATAATAGTTAAAGCATAGTTTATTAACTTATCTTTGCTTCTAGCTTTGCTCTAGCTTGAAAACTAATAAGATGTTAATAACAAATGCAACATAAAGACAATTTGGGAATAACCATTTCATTCGGAAAGAACATGAGAAAAGTCAAGAAATGTGGTGTGAAAGCATGTTTCCAAATGATTATTTAAATTAGGGGGCAGCAAGGTGGCACAGTGAATACAGCCCTGGCCTTGGAGTCAGAGGACCTGAGTTCAAATCCGGCCTCAGACACTTAGCACTAGCTGTGTGACCTTGGGCAAGTCACTTAGCCAATTGCCCTGATTCCCCCCCTCCAAAATAAAGCTAAAAATTATTTAAAATATGTTTCTTTTTTTAAACGTTGTCTTATCATATATAACATTCATAATAATTATCATTTATATAGTGTTATATAATTTACAAACATTTTGTACTTATTGTTTCATCATTCCAACAATACTGAGACAATACTTTTAATCATCCCCATTTTACAGATGGGAAACTGAGGCCAAGATATATTAAATGACTTGCCTGAATTAAAATAGTTGATGTCTAAGCAGGGATGTGATCACAGGTTTTCCTCACTCCATGTACAGCCCTCTATCCATGTGGATGCTGCTGAGTTTCTGAATAAATTTCTCCCACCCTACCAGTAAGTCATCCCTTTTGACAAATATTATTTTTTTTGAAAAAAGGAAAAAATAAGCAGTTCATCCAAGTTCATTACCTTGAGTTTGACAGTATATGCACTATTCCACATTCATTATCTCCACTTCTGAAAAGCAGTTTCTCAACTTTTACTCTGGGATAAAGTTCTTTCATCATTATAACTACCTCAAAATTGGCTTATTGTTGTTATCGTTTTCATTGATTTCCTGTATGATGTTGTTTTGGATCTGTTTACTTGCCTCTGCATCAATTACTATTGTTTTCTCTTCTTTCTATGAATTCTCTGTATTGATAATTCAACAACTCATTTTGCTAATGCAAATATTCTTTGGTATTTTTCCTATCTATGGAGAAAGATAAATGGATTCCATTTAGAAAAAACCATCATATAGCAACATCTCCCATATCCTGTCTCTATCCTAAACTACTTTTCCCCTTCTCCCCCTAATCTACTTGGTGGCCAATGAAGGTGGAAAATTTCAAAATTGATTATCATAGGCGACATTTTTTGCCTTTATATGTGTTTCTATCATGTTTTTCTTGAGTTTTCTCTTCAGCTAAAAACTAAAGAAGGAAAACACAAACTTGCTGTAAAGCCAAGCACAAGCACCTTTCCAGAGGATGGCTTCTGTGAACAGCTTTCAAGGTCCTTATTGTATAGTATAGTGAACACTCTATTCAATAACAAATTAGAGAAAAACATTCATGAAAATCAAGGTACAGCATTCACAATGTTACAACTTATCATAGAAAATTAACATATAGCATTCACAATGACATAATAACTCAACAACATAACACTAAAATGGCCACATAGTTGTCATCAAAGTGGTAACATAGTTTTGAACAAAGTACAATCATTTAGTCAGTCAATCACTTAGTAGCTCAATCATTCAATCATAAAGTACAAAGGTTAAAGTCCTCCACCCACAGGCCACACTAAGTTACAAATCAGTCACTATTCAATCATCAGACATTACCCAGTTATTAATCACTACTCAGTATCCTCTTAAGGGGTAATGGAAAACACATTGGCCATCTACCCCTCAGTCACACGTAAATCACAATTTCATCAGTCTCTACTCAGTAACCATGGAGAGGATTTTTCATCTCAACTCAGGGCAGGCTTTCAGCTTCCATGATTCTTCTTCCATGGTCCCAGCTCCTACCTGCATCTACCCAACTGCCACCTGAGTTCAAAGGCAGACTGCTCCCAGCTCATTGTCCAGCTCTCTGTGCAGTTCCTGCTCCATATTAAAGGTCACAATGTCCAGTCCAACTCAAGTCCTCCACAGCTTCTGTTCCTGGGAATAGAAAACTCAACAGAGGCACAGACAAAGTACCAACATCACAGTCATGCTCCCTCTGGTAGCTCCAGCTGGCCCTCAGAAGTCCTCAGCAGCTCTGTTCTTAAAATCAAAATCACATTCTACATAGAAGTTACAGTCCAGCAGCAGCAGCCAGGCCTTCAGATGCTCATCCCAAGAAGTTCTGTCTTTCCCAGCTTGTGCTCTTCCTTATATGTGGTATAGCTCCTCCCTGTTCAGCCCCTTCCTGTTATGTCAGAAAAAGGGGTTCATACCTTCTGTTTCTTTAACAGAGGATTAATTTGAATTGAGGTGCTAAGTACCTCTTAGCTTTCCAATATAAAAAAGAGCTTAAAATTTCATTACTATTACACTTGCATATAATTAAATCATTTGACAGGTTTAAGGATGAGGACATTCATCATTTAGAATGAATAAACTAAGAAAAAGAATTCAAGAAAGTGAAACAAAGGTTAAACTTTAAGTTCTTCATCCAACAAATAGATTCTACTCTTCAGGAATCTGATGTAAAAGCACTTCAATGGTATGCAGGGAACATTTTGGTCCCTTTCAAATAAATCCCTTTCATAATGTTATCTGGAGGAATCAAAATTTTATCGTTTCCCCCTCTTCATTCTTACACATTCTGCCCCATCTAATGTAACTTTTGAAAGGTTCCTGAGGTATCCAGTAAGAGATGCTGAAGTAAAATGTAATATAAGAAGCATCCTTCCACCCAGACATTGTGGGCCACAGAAGGTGCCCTCATCTTCAGCAGGCTTTGTTGTTAATATACACACCAGACTGTTTTGACAATGCCAAGCAATTCAACTTCCCTACAAGCTTCTTTGTTTTGGAATCAGCATTCTCCTCCTGACAAACTCCTCAGAAAAGATTTTTCACTCAATGTAGTCAATTATCTCTCTGATAAAATAGGCATTCAAACCCCTGTACTTTTGCTGCTTTCAAAGAAGGTTAAGGAAATCGCCATATAATATTCAACCAACTGAAGCAAGTAAAAATATAAATAAAAAGGCTGAATATGGTTGTTCAATCTCTTGCCCCTGCCTTTCTGAAGGAGCTAGGAATAATTTATCCCAGCCAGACATTTCTCTTGAAGAACAGTAAGCAGATAGAGATGACACCAGTGGCCATTTAAAATGATCCTACCTATTTGTCAATAGGGAGGCAGGGCCTGAGGTGAAACAATCCCCATTTAATTTCACTGTAGCCCAGGAGTTTTTTCCCTTCCTAATATATTGATGGTACCTTTTTTCACCTGTGGGCTGTAAAATTCTCTTGTCAATTGATTTTCTCTGCTAGAGATAAGATACTGTGTATTTCTCCTTCATATCAAAGTAAAGATAAATCAGTGGATAGGAAGGAATAAAGCAAGAAAGTCTGTGCTACTACTGACAAGAAAAATAATCAGAAACAATTTTATTGTTTTTTTTTTAATTGTTACAGGTCAAAAGCCATATATTTGTACCTAGCAGAGCAATCTGCATATAAAAAAGTGTTCCAATTGACCTCAGAAGTGTCTAGGCTCCTCAGATGCATCCTAAAGAGAGGTACTGGGCATCTATCCCTGCTCAGCTATCATAATTTGCAGGTAGCATTGGTCCAATGAGTTGATTATATTTGCTTTCTGAGCTCGCTATCAGATAAAAAAAAAGGAAAATGAATCAGGACTTTTTTGATATCTCTGTCCCAATGTGCTCTGGTTCCATGCCTCCTGTCAGCAATATTCTTTAAAAGTGCCCAGACCCATAAACATACTATAAAGTAACCTTAAGATTAGAAGAGGTCCACATTGCTATTCAAATGTTGTATAATCACACCATAACTATCCACTGAAAGGAAAAGCACCTTTTCCTGAACATGAAAAGACACATGACTCTTTTGGTAGGAAGTGGTCCATAATTAATTTGCAAATGACCTCAATCACACCTGACATTATGCTTGATATTGCTAATATGCTACTTTTTCTGCTCTAGTGGACACACAGATTAGGCATTGGAACCATCTCGCCATCATACCCCTATCAATGTCCTTCACATGATTTAATGTTCTACATTCCAGGCAAATTGGCCTATTTGCTTTAATTATGCGACCCTGGACAAGTCACTAAATCTGTGTGTGTGTGTGTGTGTGTGTGTGTGTATACACACATTCCCATATACATACGTACTAAATTGATATGTGTGTGTGCGTATGTGCAGACATAGACATACACGCACGCGTGCACACACACATGTCAATTTAGTACATATGTATATGGGAATGTGTGTATACAAATAAAATCTTTTGTTATCATTAATTACTGTTACAACTGCTGCCACTGATGATATTAATAATAACTAAATTCAGGATTCTACCCCCTACTTGTGTATCTTTATATAGTAAGCTTTTCCTCATTGTTACTGTCTTAACCCTGTCTCATGTCCAAAAATATCTTGCAATTACTTAGTCTGGGCACATATGTGCCCCCACTCAAATATAAACTGCTTAAGAGGCAGGAACTTTTGTCTTATTTCCCCAGTGTCTACTATCATGCAAAGTACTTTGCACATAGTAAGTGTCTAATAAATGTTCAGGGAACTGAACTATTTGAAGGAGCTTTGTATAACAAAATTAGGTAAGACATTTCTATTCATTTAAATAAGGACTAAAATGAAGAGGAAAAATGGAAATCAGTCAAACTTCTGACCTTAAGGAAGAGTAAAATGTTTAGAATATTAGTTTCCAATCCTATTAAGTGACGGTCCAAGAACTATATACAGGTCTGTTTGAGTTTTGATTTCTTCGGTACAGATTCTATAGCAGCCTGTCAGTATGAACAGTGAATAATAATGGATTAAAAACTGGTATTTAAAAATAATTTTCAAACGTAATGAAGATGAAAGTCTGGGAAAATGGGTGGTGTCATTTCTGTCAGCAAATGCAAGTTTCCTTGTGAAAATAGCACACATCTCATGGAAAATTGTATTTACAGAAATATTCATGGTTGTGCAGTGCCTATTGTCATTCTAAAGAAATATGCAGTCTTCAAAAAATCTGCAGTGTGTATGGATGTTTCCCTTTGTTCTGTGGTAAGCATTTAGTGTGAGGATAGATTAGCTTGAGTCAGTTTTTCTTTTTTGTTGTTGTTTTTTTGTTTTGTTTTGTTTTGTTTTGTTTTTTCCCCAAATACCTACACAGGACCCAGTTCATCCATTCTGGAAATACTGCTTAGGGAGAAGTCTAGTGAAACACAATGCCTTAAAACTACCCCTGAGCACACTTAGGACTGATGAAAATGTGCTTCTTATGGAGCAAATGGGAAAAGAAGGGTAGAAACAAAGTGGTTTGGATGGGCATTAGAAATGCTTTCCTACTCAAACAGTAGAGCATTGAAAAAAAATATTGTTTGTATTTCACAATTATACATGACTCAACCTAGAAATTACTTAACTAGTTTCATAAAAAGAAAACACAATTTTAATATATGGAAACTTTTGTTTTTCATGTACTCAGCTGAATGCATTTTTATTCTTAAGGAACTAGTTTTCTTACATTCTATATCCTTGCCTATAAAAAATTGATTCAATTGTTCTAATTTTATTGAATTCTATTTTCCCCAGTGTCTAAGTTACGGCCTAGTAGTAGATTAGGCATCTTAACCCTTTCAACACCTAAGGTACAATCATAGAATCATAATATTTTAAAGATAGGAGGGATTTTAATGGACATCTATTAATATAAATATATAATAATGAATAAGATATTGAAATGAAAAATAATATAAATGCACATATATACATATGTAAATATATCCCATGTATATTTTCAAATAGGTATGTTTCTCTGAGTATATATTTAGAGTTAGGATGTGTATATATCTGTCTGTATGTATATTTACATAGGTATGTATATATCCCAACTAGAACGTACGTAATAAGTGGTCTTTCAACCACTGCTTCGCCCCTGCCAATTTGTAAAGACCCACTCTTTCCTAGATTTTCTCATTCTACTTTTGGACCCTAGATCCTACCCTCAAAAAATAGGCTAAATGTATCTATTTACAATCTCTATCAATTGATCCTGGTTCTGCCCTCTAGAACAAAAGAGAGAGAGAGTCTGATTTAAGCCCTCACCACATTTGAAAACATTTGTCACACCCCTTATCTGGCTTCTCTCTCTCTCTCTCTCTCTCTCTCTCTCTCTCTCTCTCTCTCTCTTTAAGTTTCTCTTTCTTTTTTAAACAAATCTTTTATTAACTTCTGGTTTACATCATTCATTTCTGCAATATTTTTAGTTACAATTTTTCCACATTTTTCCCCTACCCACCACCCCAGAATAGCAGTCCCACAAGATGTCCCCCCATCAAATCTGCTCTCTCCCATATCTTCTCCTATACTGTCTTCGACTTTACCATTAGGGCAAGGTGAATCTTTGTGTCCCAATGCCTACTCATCTTATCTCCCAATTACATGCAAAATAGTATTAGCAATATTATTTATATATGTTTGAAACATTTAATTTTAAAACTTTGAATTTCAGATCCATTCCTTTCCTCCCTTTTTGCCCATATACTCTTCTTCAATTATTTTCATAATGAGAAAGGTTTCATCAGTCACAGTTAATGTTTTTTCATGTAGGATTGTAAATAGTTCAACTTTGATAAGTTCCTTTTAATTTCTTTTCCCTGATTACCTTCTCAGGCATCTCTTGCTTCTTGTGTCTGGATGTCAAGTTTTCTATTCAACTCTGGTTTTTTCCTCAAGAATGCTTGAAAGTCCTCTATTCCACTGAATGTCCATATTTTTCCCTGAAACAAAATACTCAGTTTTGCTGGGTAGGTGACCCTTGGGTTCAGTCCCAGCTCTTTTGCCCTCTGGAATATCATATTCCATGCCCTTCGATCTGTCAGTGTAGAAGCTACTCTGATTGTGTTTCCATGATATTGAAATTGTTTCTTCCTGGTTGCTTGTAGTATTTTCTCCTTGATCTGGGAATTGTGGAAACTTCCTAGAAGTTTTCTTTTTGGGATCTTTTTTAGGAGGTGATCTGTGGATTCTTTCAACCTCTATTTCCCTCTCTGGGTCTAAAGCATCAGGGCAATTTTCCTTGAGAATTTCTTGAAGGATGATTTCTAGGTTTTTTCTTTGATCATGGCTTTCAGGTATTCCAATAATTTTTAAATTATCTCTCCTGGATCTATTTTCCAGGTCAGTGGTTTTTTCCCATGAGATATTTCACATTGCCTTCTATTCTTTCATTTGTTTGGATCTGTTTAACAGCATCTTGATTTCTCATAAAGTCACTAGCTTCCATTTGCTCCAGTCTAACTCTGAAGGAATGAATCCCCTCAGTGAACTTTGGAGATTCTTTTTCCATCTGGCAAATTCGGGTTTTTAGGCCATTCTTCTCCTCATTGACCTTTGGAACCTCCTTTGCCATTTGATTTAATCTATTTTAAGGTGTTATTTTCCTCAGTCAGGCTTTTGACTCTCATTTCATACTTTTCCTACATCCTTCTCATTTCTCTTCCTAATTTTTCCTCCACTTCTCTTATTTGGTTTTTAAAATCCCTCTTAAGGTCCTCTATGGTCTGTAACCCCCTCATATTTTCATTTTGGGCTTTTGGTGCAGGAGTTCTGACCTCACAGTGCTCCTCCTGCTTTGATCCTCTTTGCCCCCCAAATAGGAGTCTAATGTTGCATTTTTTTCTGTTTATTTTGTTTCTTTTGCCTAGGCATATTGCCACTTAATTATTTGACTTTGGGCCTTGTTGCCACAGTAGGATTTTGCCACCAGACAGGGGAGATTCCGTCCCAAATGTTGGGGTCTTCACAACTTCTGGAGGAATTAGTTCGGTGGCCTCTGTGAAGCCTCCATATGCTCTGGGAAGCTGGATACCCACCCCACAGCCTCCTCCCCAGCCTGCCGTCCAGATCCATGGAGTTTAAATCAAGAGTGATTACCCCCCAAGAATGATTGCTGTATCTCCCTACAGTTTGCAGGCCAGGAGCTGAAGATGCCACTGAAGCTGCAAAATGGCGACTGTGCTTCATCTCCTCAGCCACTTCTAACCCCCAGGGGAAGAAGCCAATGAGTTACCCAAATACTGTTCCCAAAGTCCATAGGGCACTATCCTCTCACTTTGTCCTAGCCATTTCTGTGTTGATAATTCTGGAATCACTACAGCTGCTTGTATTCTAGGGTCCTTCCATCTGGCTGCTGCCTCGGTCACCCGGGGCTAAAACCACAGCTCACAGGGAAATGGGCTCAGCTTCCTTAGTGCTGCGCTGTTGGCTCCCAGCACACTGTGCTGGCTGCTCCCTGCGGGGTTGCTGGGCTCTCCTCTATGGGAGGTTAGCTTCTCTGTGTCATTCTGTGGGTGCTGGAGCTCCAGAAGTTGTTCAGAGTCCCCTTTTACATGCTTTGGAATTGGTGTGGGGGAGAGCACCTTGGAAGTGCTGTTTCTACTTCTCCATCATGGCTCTGGCCCCTCTGGCTTCTCTTCTTAAGGATTAACATTTCAGATTATTTCAAATAATATTCCTCTGAAATATACTTGAGGTTCTTGATTTTTCAAGCTGACCTTCACTGAGCACTCTACATTTTATCAATGTCATTCCTAAAGTATTGTGTCTAGAATTGAATGCAACACTCTAGATGTGAGACTGACCTGGAAATAGTGCAGTGGGAATACCACCCACATATTACTAGTGCCTCTGCTCTTAAGGCTAAGGTTGCATTCACACACACACACACACACACACACACACACACACACACACACACTACTGTTTTCACCCATACTAACTTTGTAGTTAATTAAGCCCCCTAAAACAGGGGCATATAGATGGTACTGTGAATATAGCACCTGCCCTGTACTCAGGAGGACCTGAGTTCAAATACGGCTTCAGATACTTAACACAAAACTAGCTGTGTGACCTTGGGCAAGTGCCACAACCCCAGTTGACCTACCTTCCCCCATAAAAAAAGAAAAAAAGCCCCTTAAAACTTTTTCATATGTATCCTGATACAGCTCTCATACTTTTGTCTCTTTGAAACATTCTTTCTCTAGACCCAAAGAGAGCAATGAGGTTAAACAATTTCTAACTGTAACAAGAAAGGATTCCTTCTTCCCCATTACTTTGTATGTATGCATATGTGTTTATGTGACAGTGGTAGAAGTAACAGAAAAAGAAAATGAGAAATCTAACTATATTTAATGTGCTTTATACATTTAACTTTACATTTCCTTTTCTTTAACCCTGGGCACTCTAAAAAATGCTAGTGTCACATGACAGAGAGAAAAATTGTAACTAGAGAAAATATAATATACTTGAGAGAAGCTTCTCAGCAGGAAGCAGACAGCAGGCAATGGACAAGCTTCAATCAGACCCAATGAGGACTGTAGTTGCTAGAATTCCTATGACCAGTGAGCCAAGGGGAATTTCCTCCTCTCTGTTTTTCTTTAAGTAACAAGCCTGTGATGAGAAGAATGAGGGTCCTCTCCTGTTTTCTCTTCATACAAAAGAGCATGGATGCAGAACTCTTCACAAGTTGACATGGAACCATTTGTAACTACTCTCTTGTTCTCTATATTCAGTAAAATGCAAATCTGATTAATGATTTGGCTGTCTAACTATCTGGCTATATCAACATTTTTCAAGAGAATATCATGAAACACTGTATCAACAGCTTTTCTAAAATCTAGGTAAATAATAATCTTCAATATAATGTTTCCACAAATTAGTACCACTATCAAAAAAAGGAAATAATCTTAATCTGATTTGACCTCTTGTCAATATCAACCACTTTACGTGATCACTGCCTCCATTTCTAGATGTCCATTAACCATTTCTTTGATAATATGTCCTTAATAATTTTCAGGAATCAAAGTCAAGATCACTGCTTATAGTCTGCAGATTCTATTCTATTCATTTTTATTTTTGCAAAACCAAGATAACTTTTGTCCTTTTCCCATGCTATAGTAACATTTTCAGTTGATTCAGTCTTTCATATTTTATTGACAATGGTTTAGAAATACCAAACAGTAGGTTTTTTTGGGGGGGGGGTATTGGTGCTTTTTTTCCATATCAAAGGATGTAGTTTACCGGAGCCAAGTGATGGGAATTTCCCCCAAATAATCTTTTATTATCTTCCTTGGATATCAATTCCCAGTCCTTAAAAACTGATGCCCAAGCCTTTTTAATCCAAATGCGGATGGCCTTTCCTCATAAATCTAAGCTAATTCTTAGCTTTTATAATTCTGACACTATTGCTACAGGGCCATGGCAGGTCTTTGTATATTCATCCTGCTAACCTGACCTTGCCTTCTTATTTTAAACTCCTTGTAAAGTAATTCAAACTGGTTAGTAAGCTTTCTGTGCATCTACAACATAGCTCATCTGTCATTCTAATCAAAATTATTTCCTCTTATGTCTTAATGTTTTTCTTTTATTCTTCAGAGTTTTCCATCCTTCCTAAGTTGACTTTCCCTAAAGATTTTTTTTTGTCATAGTGTGTTACCTATTCTTTCTCTAACAATTTGAAAGTTAATGTCCCCAAAATTAGGATACATGGTAGACAATCTTAATGTAATAGGGGTCAGGCACATGTATAGACACCACCAGAATCCTAATATGGTATCATCTATGAAGAAGATGCTTGGGAATATTCATGCAAAAAACTGGATGAATGAAGCATGACTAGCCATTCCATATGGTCTATAATATGGATGGAAACAGTTTTTTTCCCCCATTGGTGGAGCAGTCAGAATGGAATGACCACCTATGCTAAATTTGCTACAGTTAGGTCTGAAGTGAAGGACTCCTTCACTCACACAACATGGAGTCTTTGTGCTGCTTCTTTTTTTCTCCACTCCATCTTACTTCGTTTGACCATGAAATGGTCATGAGCCTTTGGTATTTCCTTTTTTCATTTCCATTCTGGGTGCATGGAGTGCACTTTCTGAACTGACTTGGGAAGTAGATCCACGAGGATGCAGGAGATCATTATCCAAGCTAGGTGTTGTATCTAGGTCAGCAGTGAAACCCTGAGGAGCACAGATTTAGGGATGCCGGCCCAGCAGAAGTTGGCATTTCTAATTTTGGATTTTTACATGATTGCATTAATGCTATGTAGGAATTGAAACAAACTATAAGCACAATTCCCATCCCCTCTAGAATGTCTAAAGTGGTATTGAGGGATTATGTCCTCAAGGTGTTAGGAGTTCTATATTGGCTCTTACTAAAATTTTGAAGTAAATATCCCCTTATAAGAGCTAGTCTGATTTCAAGTAGTTAGAAGTGCTTAGTCACTGGGTTCCTAATAAGGTGAAGGACAGAGCTGGTGGAGCCTCGAGGAAACCCAAAAGGTACTAGAGAGTTCAGTGTGAAGAATATTTAACAGTCCTGGGAGAGCAGGAACAGAGTCAACAATGTTACACATATTTTTTTTTCTTGTTCTCAAATCTATATTGTAGCTAACTTCCTGCTACTTCTTATGATTTCAACTCTAATAACTACTTATTCAACATTAACAAGAGTCAGATCTGGAATAGAATTATCCATAACTTTTAAAAATGAAATAATCATTAGGAAAATTCAAAAAGATGATTGTCTTTTGGGAGAGAGAGAGAGAGAGAGAGAGAGAGAGAGAGAGAGAGAGAGAGAGAGAGAGAGAGAGAGAGAACTAGTCTAATTGCTGGCTGAATAATTGAAATTCTTTATGATTACTATATTATCTCTCTGTGCCATGATTAGCTATTTGTAATCTCCCTGCTAAATTCATCCATTTTCTCTTTTTCTACATGTGATTTGTAGATTTTGTGATTTGTGATTTGTGATTTTTCTAGGGGACTAAAATCATGTCTGTCTTTATCTCCACTTATTCTCAGTCAAAGGCTCTCTGCTATACTGTTCACCCTCCCCTACATATTTCCCTATCATGTTTTTTTTTTAATAAATTAAATAAATTTTGGATCACAGTCATGAATATCATCACACATCTCAGTGATACCATTGAGATTAAATGCATCTTTCACTTTTAGGGTCTCTAGTTCATTTTGTTTGTTTCCTAAGGTTTGATTATTTGTGTGTGGACATTTTAGTTATGCTTCTTTCTCAGATTTTTGTCTTCTATGAACTTTTGGTGTCTCAACTCCTATTCTTCTTCCTTAATAATAGCTAATATCTATGGTATCTAGTTTAATGGATTCGATTAGATGTAAGAGACCTTAGATTCATTCTTACAAGCCCTAGTAAGGTTAATTTCTTTCCTAAGTTCCTGTTATTACAGTATATTAAGTTATGATCCAAACATACAAATTCTATTTTCAAACATCATATTTTAGCATTATATTCACTTTCTAAACTGTTTTTGACTCTTTCCTATCCCTTGTCTTAAATTGGTAACAATGTTGACAAAACCTTCTACATAACTTTGTTTTGTACCTTTCCCCCCACATTGTTACAATCTTTGGTAATGTGATCTAGACTCCTTCTGACAGTACTGTTGGAACTCTGAAGAAGTCCACATAAATCTTCCATTTCAACAATGCTTAGAAGGATGTCATGTTTTGCATGTTTACACTCTTTTTTTTAACAAATGCTTTATTAACTTCTGGTTTACATCATTCATTTCCACCAGATTTTGAGTTACAATTTTTCCCCATTTTTCCCTACCCAACACCCCAGAATAGCCATCCCACTAGATATCCCCTCATCTAATCTGCTCTCTCCCATATCTCCTCCCATACCCCCTTCGACTTTGCCAGTACGGCAAAGTGAATCTCTGAGCCCCAATGCCTGAACATCTTATCTGGATGTTTACACTCTTGGAAGACAACAGATTGCTCTATTGTCATCCAGTCCATAAATAGCTACTTCAGTACCCCTGAGTGTGGAGTCACCAACCATACCTATTTTTTTTTTCATCTTTCTTACCATCACTGGATGCTATTTAATGTGTTAGCATATAGTTTTTCTTCATGCTTCGTGCTTCCCTCTGTGTGACACATTTCCACTCTCAAACTTCCTAATCAGGTCCTTTGCCCTCTGCCATTTCAGATCCTTTTTAACCACCTTTCCTTACTAAAACCCACTGGAATTTTTTAATATCTTAATTGAACTTGATAACTTTCAGGGAAGAAAAGAATTATTTATAAACCTTCACCTTTTCAAAGAGAGAAATAAGTCTATATGTTGAACACATATGTTGAACACAGAGTGTATATAATAGTCATTTGACTTTGACAGATATGTAAATGTGAAAGATTTGATGTAAGTCACTACAAAGCTTCTCCTACCTGTAGATTTATTTATTTACTTATTTAGATTCTTTGCCTTTTCCTATAGAAGCTAGAAATAGAATGCCTTCTAAAGCAAACCTGAAGCAATTATTTATATGATTCTAACTTGCTAACAAGAAGTGTCTTGAGGCTTGGTAGAACATAGCTTATTGTGTAGGAAAGTATAATTAGTAGTAGTGGTATTGATTATCAAATTAGCAATGCCAAGTCTTTGGCTAGATTAAACATTTGTTTCTCCTTAGGAGAAAATCTCCAGGGCCTCAGAACTCTTAGTATTTTCCCAAATATAATTCTGGGGGAGATTTTAGGAATAAATTTTAAGACACATACTTTTTCATTAATTATGTGCTTATGAAAAAATAATTAATATTCATATCTGAGGTTATTTTCTATTTGACCACAGAGGACTAGGTAGTAAGTGCATATTATTTATATAAATGTTTTATAAAGTTCTTATACATGAATGTGATTTAATTTGGAAGTGTTTAATTCTATATAGCACCTCATTGTATAGATCACTGTGATTTTAGAGGTAAAAAAAAAGCAAGGGATGAAGGACATAAAGCTAAGATAATTAATTATTTTTAATTATCTCAAATTAATTTTTAATCTAGATTATCTTATATTAATTAAAGTCTGTAAACTTTTGAAATCAGGTTTTCCTTTACTCGATTTCTTTTTATCCCCAGTATTTAGTACAGTACCTGGTAGATGGTAGGTGCTAAATAAATATTTTGTAAATTGACTCGATGACTTCATGGTGATTATAGTATCAATATATAGTAACCAAATATGACAATTTAAACCTGTTTATTTAGCACTATAAAACTGACAAAATATTTTCCAGTGAAAAACCTTAAAAATAATCAGATGTTTATAATATCAAATAGTTCTAAAGAGCAAATTTCTAGGCAAGCTAAATTGTTAGTGTAACATCAGTCATTATAGTGATGTTCAGAAGTCTTCTACACCCTTCCAGATGTACAGTTGCTTCTTCTTCAAATGAAATGAGAATAAGGTTCCAACATTACCAACACTCCACACCACTTACTTCCCCTGTAATAGTTCTTCCTTTGTTCCACGATTTGAAAATAAAATTATTTTAAAGTGCTGTTATGATTGATTAGCTTGCAGTCATCACTTCCCTTACCTCCCTTCACACTGGACATTTAATGAATCACTCCATGATTCTTGAATCAACCCATTTCTATGTTAGGAGCAACATATGGTCTGTTCTTCTTGTATTATGAAGTTTATAGCAGACAAGATATTTGGAGTATAATCACATTAGCTCAGAGCCCCCAGTAAGGAAAATTCCTAACCTTTAGGCTGTGGTTTGACTTTCTATCCTAATTTAAATCCATATTTATCTCTAGATAAATCATGTCCTCTTTTTATTTGAGGCAAAATCCATGATAAATGTAAAAGAAGCAAGAAGAGCATATTACATTATTATTGGATGGGTATGGAAAGGGAAAGTTGAAGAAAGAGCAAACCTTTTCTTGAAAATTTCCTCAGTCCTTGAAAAATTGAGTAAAACTGGTTACTTCATTCTGAATCTTTTTATTCAAGCTTCTGAGAGGGAATGATGACCTTCCATTATCTTTCCATCTTCTGCCAGAGCTCAACTCAGATTTCCTTTCACTTACTCCTTTCAGCCTCTTTTCACTTTCTTATTTCTCCTCGTTGTCCCTGTGCCACCAGTTCTTTCCATCTCTCCTCACTGAGTTCTATGCAGGACTGGGAAGACTGATCTCCACAGCTGCTATTCCTAAGGTCTTCACATGTCCATTCCTTCCTCTTGTCTCTGTCTTACAAATTGTGGGTGTGATGCAAGCCTGCCTTCCGGTTAAATGATCACAATTGTCACAAAATGCTCTCAGAGCTGAGAGAGAACACAGATCCGTCTAAACTACAAATCTCATGATGTCATTTAGTTCTCAAACAATATTGCTTTGGTATGCAAAATCCATAATGATTCACTTTCGTTTGGAGCATGCTGTCTTTACAATTTTGCTTTGTACTGAAGGATACAAATTTATTCTAATCAAAACACTCTGTAAAGCCTTTTTGACCAGATGCATGAAAGACACATAAAAACAGAATAAGAACAGCACGTTGATTACAAAAAAAAAAAAAAGCCCATTACATCACAACACTCAGAGAAGCTAATAATAACTCACTAATCTTTGGAACTTTAAACATCAAAGGCTAAGGAAAGAAATTAAGGATAATTCAAGTATCAGCTTAGTTAAAATTTTTAAGCATGAGAATGACTTAACAAATCATTCTGTTCACCTACAGTCCAGTGCAAAATTTAGCCTCATAATTGCTTTAGAGTATTTTAACCAGATGAATTTTAAATACTTACAATGCTATATATATATATATATATATATATATATATATATATATATATATATATATATATATATATATCTCACTGTGTTTTGGTGGGATCATTACATAGTAGTCATTGTTATCCAGAATGATTTGTTTCTATTAGTATTCACTTATTTCGTCTCATTACATCTAAAGGATGACCTTTTTGTTATTTGCAATACATCTTTGCTATTCAATTTAATACACTTTTGTTAAATGCCTCCTGACCTTACTACCTCCTCTGAAAAGCCCTCAATGGGCCCGTATTGCCTAGAATGAAGCACAATCTCCTTGATTTCATACTTAAGAGCCTTTATAGTCTAGTGCCAACCTACCTCTCCAACCTCCTTTCCCACTACTATCCATCTTACCTTCCAGCCAAATGAGCATGTTAACTATTCTTCAAATTATCTTATATTCTTCTATATTCATGAATTTTGAGGTCTGCTTGTCATACCCACAACACTCAGAAGAACCCTCTCAGCACTCTCAAATTGATTACAATCACCTTTTTTAAGGCTCATATCAGAGGCTACCAAGTACTCCTCTGTAAAAAAAATTATCTGATTTATATTAACTGGACATATTTGTTTTATTCATATTTTCCCTAAATGGATTTGTATGATTGCCTCCTTTGACCCTATAATATTATACTGTGTTCCCCACTAAAATGGGATAAAAGATACTTAGTACAGTGGCTGGCACAGTGTAGACATTTAATAAATGTCCCACCACCTCGAACTTTGAAGCTATAATTTCATTGAGAAAGGATATTGTATCACTTTAAATCTTTAAATACAAAGCTTTTATTAGAATGTCTTGTAAATAGTAAACACTAAATAACTGTGTTCCTTTGGATTAAATTATGTGCAGAGAAGTTTCTTAGGCAATGAGGAGATACAAAGATGAATTTTTCCATTCAATGATATTTTAATTTAGTCCAATTTAATGTAAAGATGGTTTTCAACCTTATTTTTTTTAAGATTTTGAGATCCAAAAATTTTCCTTCCCTTTCTCCCCTCCACCTTCCTTAAGAGACTAAACAATCTGATATAGGGATTGCATGAAAAATCATTTAAAGGTATTTTCACATTAGTCATGTGAAAGAAGAATAAGAAAAGGGAAAATCATGAGAAAGAAAAAACAAAAAATAAAATAAAGTAAAAATAGTATGTTTGATATGCATTCAAACTCCATAGATCTTCCTACAGATGTGGATAGCATTTTCCACCATGAGACTTTTGGAATTGTCTTTGATCATTACATTTCTGAGAAGAGCAAAGTCTATCGTAATTGATTGTCACAGAACATTGCTATTATAGAATACAATGTTCTCCTGCTTCTGCTCACTTCACTCAGCATCAGTTCATGTAAGTCTTTCCAGGTTTTTCTGAAATATGCCTGCAGATTTCATGAGCATCTCTGCAATTTCCAAATTTTTGTCAACACAGAAAGAGGTATTATAAATATTTCTCTTTCTTATAATGTCTTTGTAATATAGACCTAGTAGAGGTATATCAGGAACAAAGGTTATGCACATTTCGGTTGCCCTTTGGTCATAGTTCCAAATAGTTCTCTATAATAATTGGATCAGCACACAACTCTACCCAACAATGCATTAGTATTCTGATTTTTCTATATCTTCTCCATCATATATAATTTTCCTTTTTCTGCCATATTACTCAATGTGACAGGTGTGAGGTGGTACCTCAGGGTTGTTTTAAATTACATTTCTCTAGTCACAATGATTTAGAGTATTTCTTATGATTATACATAACTTTAATTTCCTTATCTGAAAACTGTTTGTTCATATCCTTTGACAATTATTCAATTGGGGGATTACTTGTATTCTTATAAATTTGATTAAGTTATCTACATATGTGAGAAATGAGACCTTTATCAGAAACCCTGGCTATAAAAATGGTTCTCAGCTTTCTGCTTTCATTCTAATCTTGGTCATTAAAAACATGTAAGAGTAAATCTGGCCTATAAAGAGATATCTACAATTCAAAATAGAAATGAATATATTTTACAAAAATAAGCAAAGTGCTACATAAGGAACAAAGAAGGAAAGGTATTTTTTGCAAAGGGGCACTGATGAAGGTTTCATAAACAAAGGGGAACTAGCCTTGAGATTGGGTAGGATTTCCATAGGTAAAATTAAGTGAGAATGGAGCCTTGCAGAAAATGGCATTCAGACCAAAAAGATTTTAGGGGATGCATATAAGGGATAACTATGACAAACCTCAGTCAAAGTAACTCAGAGTAGGAAGGGACTTCAGAGGTCATCTCATCCAAATTGAATTTGAGCAGATTTCAACCCAAATAAGTAATCATACAATTGCTTTCTAAAGAACTACACTGTTGTAGAACTAATTACTTTCTGATGATATACTTTGACATTTTCTTACAGGAACTTTTCTATTTTTGATGATTTTTTGTTTGTTTTTCCCAAATAGAAAGTCTGCCATTTTCCATGTAAAGTATAATTTCTTGGAATGTTTTATCCTAAACTGACAATGTATTTACTTGCTTTCTTTTAATGACAGAGCAATGACAGTTTCTAGAAATTAAATGTTTTAAGTGAGTGTGACCAGGATTCATTCTATTGATCCGTGTTCAGATCACCATTTCTTGTTCTTGCTAACCATATTTAAGCTTTGGGAATGGTTAATGATCATATGGTGGCTCAGAAGAGGGAGAATGTGACATCTTGATGTGATATGTCAATTTTGGAGAGCTTCTTTGGTTTTTCTATTAACTTGTGACAATAATAGAAGGCCAGACTTGTATAGTGGTTAAAAGAAAAACATCTTCTCATTCAATTTATTTTCCTTGACCTCCCTTTGTGGCCTCAAATAACTTCAAGCTATTCAATGAGAGATGAGGGAGGATATTTTTTCTGTACTCTGATGTCATCATGATTTTGCCCATGTGGTAGTTACTGTAAAGAGACCAAGCAAGCTCATAGCTATACCCTATAGTGCACTGTCCACTATTGTAATAGCTCTCTATTGATCTTAGGGAAATTATTATCTCTCTGGAGATGGATATATTCAGGCTTGAAGTTGATTTTTTTTTAATTCAAGATGTAGGGGAGGAATCCCTGGCCTATATAACAACAATAGCACACATACATCCCTGTTAAACATATGTTCACATTAGTCATTTTGCATAGAAGAATTATAAAGGATGAGAAAAACCATGAGAAAGAAAAAAATAAAACAAATAAAAAATAGTTTCCATTGTGACTCAATAGTTCATTCACTGGATGTGGATAGCATTTTCCATCATGTGTCCTCTGGAATTATTTTTGGTCCTTGCATTGCTGAGAATGGCTAAGTCTATCAAAAACAGTCCTTGAACACGGTGACTCTTACTGTGTAAAATTCTCTTTATTCTGCTCCCCTCACTCAGAATCAGTAAAATATAAGTTTTTCCAGGTTTCCCTGAAGTCCACCTGTTCATCATTTCTTATCGTACAATATACCACAACTTGTTTACTCATTCCACAATTGATGGGCATCCCTGTGATTTCCAGTTCTTGACCACCACAAAGACAGCTGCTATAAATATTTTTATACATTTGTGTCCTTTTCCCATTTTTATGATCTTTGGGATCCAGTCCTAGAAGAGGTATTGCTGGGTCTGAAGGTATGCACACTTTTATAATCCCTTAGAGCATAGTTAAAATTTCTCTCCAGAAAGTTAGGATCAGCTCACAGCTCCACCAACAATAAACTAGTGTTCTAACATTATGTAATGGTAATGTAATTTGAATTTGAAAATCCCTTTGTGTTGGCAAAAGAAGCAGGTACTTAGCACTTAGTAACTAATCAAGCCTCTGTTGGGGAAACAGAAGGTATGAACTCCTGCTTCCTATTGCCAATGTAACAGGAAGGGGTTGGCTGAAACAGGAAGCTAATGCTGTGTGCGTATAAGAAAAGCCCTAGAGAAGCACAGTCAGAATTTCTTGGGGCCAGCATCTGGTGAAAGAGCAGCTATAGAAGAGAGAATGGAGAACTGAGCCAGAATTTCCTGAGAACTTGTGGTGTTGGAGCTTCTTCTTAACAGAGGCCCAGGAACCCAGGTGACAGAGGAGCCCAGGAGCCCAGGAGAAGACTGAGGAAGCAGAAGACTGAGGAAGCATAACCAGGATCCTGACACTTTGCCTGTTTGTGGCTTGGTTGAGCCTTGATTTCCTAGGAGCAAAAATTATGAAGGATTAGGAGCAGGTAGGTGGCACAGTGAATAGAGCACCAGCCCTGGAGACAGGAAGACCTGACTCCAAATCTGGCCTCAGACACTTAACACACACGCAAAAAAACTAGCCATGTGACCTTGGGCAAGTGACTTAACCATAATTGCCCTCCAAAAAAATATTATGAATGATTTGAGATGGACTGGACCCTGTGAACTTCAGTGTGGAGCAGGACCTCCCCAGAGAGTTGGACAAGGAAATGGGAGCTGTCAGACATTGAAACCATGTGACAGTGTGGTGAATCCAGGTAGAATCTGGGACCATGGAAGGACATCCAGGGAATCTGAGAACCAGCCCCAAGTCAAGATGAAAAGACCTCTCCATGGGTACTGAGTAATGATGAAATCGTAGTTTACTAGTGAAATAGGGGTGGAGAGTTTGTGAATGATACTTAGCAATTGATTGCGGAATAAGTGACTGATTGAGTTAACTTAAGTGTGCCCCAGGACTTTGACTATCGTACTTTGAGACGATTGTTTATTTGCCCCATGAGTGGAAGAATTTGGCTATTGTATTTTGTTCTAAATATTGTGATCACTTTGTTGAAAACTATGTGGTCATTTTAATGATAAGCTGTTGTGAATATTATATTGTGATTTTTTGTGACAAATTATAAAATTTTGAATGCTGTCTTGATTTTCTGTGAATGTTTTGCTTTGATTTGTTATGGAATAAACAGAGTGTTCACTATACTGTGTAATCAGAATCTTAAAAGCTGTCCACAGAAGCATTCTTCTGGAAAACTGCTTGTGCATGCCATTACACATTTCTACATCCTCTCTAACATTTATCATTTTCCTGTTTTGCCATATTATTGGCTACAATATTTCTAGGAGTTTACCTTTTGGATCTATTTCAGGAGGTGATCAACAAATTCTTTCAATTTCTTTTTTTCTTTTCTGGTCCTACATTATCAGGGAAGTTTTCCTTTATAATTTCTTTTTTCTTGATTTATTTATTTACTTTTAGTTTACAACATTCCATTCCACATCCTTTGAGTTTCAAATTTTCTCCCCCCTCCATCTCCTTCCCCTTTCCTCCCATGGCAGCATGCAATCAAATATAGGTTCTACAAATAACTTCACATTAAGCATTAGTCAAGTTGTAAAGAAGGATTATACCCAATGGAGCAGACAAAAAGAAAGAAATGACAAAACAAAACACCAAAGAGAGAGGAAATAGTTTGCTTCAATCTGTTATTCCTTCCTTGAACCCAATATAATGAGAGTAAATCTATGCTCCTCTCACTCCTTTCTTTCCCTCTATAATAATGAGTTTTATGCCTCTTTAGGTCAGACTCCTATAGTTAAATGATTATATTATTCCCTCATTGAACCAAAACCAATGAGATTAAAGTTCATATAATGTCCATCTCCCTCCCTTCTTTCCCTCTATTATATATTTTTTGGCTTCTTCACATGGCATAATTTACTCTTTTCTGCCTCCTCCTTTCCTTTTCTTCATTATAATCCCTTTGCAACCATATTTCCATAATAGTTATATTGTGAAGGACTAACTATATTTCCCTCCATCCTATCCTGCCCTGCCCATTTATTCTATTTTCTCCTTTGGCCCTGTCCCTTTCCAAAAGTGTTTGCTTCTGATTACCCCCTTCCACAATCTACCTTCTATTCTATCATTCCCCCTCTTATCCCCTTCCTCTCTACTTTCATGTAGGATATCATACCCAGTTGAGTGTGTATGATTTTACCTCCTTAAGCCAAATGGGAGTAAGGTCATTTCATTCTCTTTCACCTACCTGCTCTTCCCCTCCATTGTAACAGCTTTCTCTTGCCTCATTTATGTGAGATGATTTACCCTATTCTATCTCTCCCTTTCTCCTTCTCCCAACGTTTTCCTCTCTCACTCTTAAATTTATTTTTTAGATATCATTCCATTATATTCAACTTACACTGTGCCCTCTTTATATGTATACATATACAAATATTTGCATATACACATATATACATACACACATGTATTTACACATACATAAATATGCATATATACATAAATACAAATATATAAAATAGATATGTGTGTCTGTGTTCCCTTCAACTATTCAAATACTGAAAAAAGTCTCATGACTTACTAATATCTTTCTATGTAGGAATGTAAACAGATCAACTTTAATAAGTTCTTTATAATTTCTCTTTCCTGTTGACATTTCATGCTTCTCTTGATTCTTGTATTTGAACATGACGTTCTCTGTTCCACTCTGGTCTTTTCATCAAAAATGCTTCAATCTGAATTGAATGAGCATTTTTTTTTCCTGAAGTATTATACTCAGATTTGCTGGGTAGCTGATTCTTGGTTTTAATCCTACTCCCTTGACCTCTGGAATATATTATAACAAGTGCTTCAATTCCTTAATTTAGAAGCTGTTAGATTTCGTGTTATCCTGATTGTGTTTCCACAATACTCAAGTAATTTCTTCCTGACAGCTTGTAATACTTTCTCTTTTCCTGGTAACTCTGGAATGTGGCTATAATATTCCTAGGAGTTTTCTTTTTGGGATCCTTTTCATGAGGCATTCAGTGGATTTCTTCAATTTCTATTTTACCTTCAGTTTCTAGAATGTCAGGATAGTTTTTCTTGATAATTTCTTGAAAGATGACGTCTAGACTCTTTTTTGGATCATGGTTTTCAAATAATCCAATAATTTTTAATTCTCTCTCTTGGATCTATTGTCCAGGTCAGTCTATTATTTTAATGAGATATTTTACATTTTCTTCTATTTTTTTCATTCTTTTGAATCTGTTTTATAATATCTTGATTTCTAAAAAAGTCATTATCTTCCATTTTCTCTATTTTAATTATGAAGCAATGATTTTCTTCAGTGAGCTTTTGGATTTCCTTTTCCATTTGGCCAATTCTGCTTTTCAATGTATTCTCCTCATTGTTTGTTTGTTTGTTTGTTTTTTTGTTATCTCTTTCCATTTGCGGTAGTCTATTTTTAAGGTGTTATTTTCTTTAGTACTTTTTTTAGTCTCCTTTAGCAAGATATTGACTTGTTTTGCATGATTTTCATGCATCACTCATTCCTCTTCCCAATTTTTCCTCTATTTCTCTTGGTTTTATTTATGAATTCAATGGTTTTCTTAATTTCAATTTTATTAATCTCACCTTTGGTTTTCAGTATTTCTAATTTAGTATTAAATTGGGGATTTTCAATTTGTTCTTTTTCTAGCTTTTTCAATTGCATGTCCAATTCACTGACCTCCCTTCTCTCTGCTTTAATTAAGTATGCACTCAGGGATATAAAACTTCCCCTGAGAACTGCCTTTAGTGCATCCCACAAATTTTGGTATGTTGTTTCATTATTATCATTCTCTTGAATGAAATTATTGATTGCTTCTATAATTTCTTCTTTGACCCACCAATTTTTTAGGATTAAATTGTTTAGTTTCCAATTAGTTTTTAGTCTATCTTTCCATGGCCCTTTATTGCATATAATTTTTATTGCATCATGATCTGAGAATGATGCGCTTACTATTTCTGCCTTTCTGCACCGGATTGTGAGGTTTTTATGCCCTAGTACATGGTCTATTTTTGAGTATGTACCATGCACTGCTGAAAAGAAAATAAATTCCTTTTTATCCCCATTCAGTTTTCTCCAGAGATCCATCATATCTAGTCTCTCTAAGATTCTATTCACCTCCTTAACTTCTTTCTTGTTTATTTTGAGGTTAGATTTATCGAGTTCAGAGAGGGGAGATTAAGGTCCCCCACTAGTATAGTTTTGCTATCTATTTCTTCCTCTAATTCCTTTAACTTCTTCTCTAGGAATTTGGATGCTATACCACTTGGTGCATATATATTAAGTAATGATATTGCTTCATTCTCAATGGTGCCTTTTAGTAGGATATAGTTTCCTTCCTTATCTCTTTTAATTAGATCTATTTTTGCTTTTGCTTTATCTGAGATAAGTATTGCTACCCCTGCTTTTTTACTTTAGCTGAGGCATAATAAATTTTACTCCAACCTTTTACCCTTACCCTGTGGGTATCTCTTTGTTTCAAATGTGTTTCTTGTAGACAGCATATTGTAGGATTATGGTTTTTAATCCATTCTGCTATCTGCTTCTGTTTTATGGGAGAGTTCATCCCATTCACATTCAAAGTAATAATGACTATCTGTTCCCCTCCATCCTATTCCCTCCCCTGTTTATGTTTTTGTTTCTTCCTTCTCCCTTCCCCTCCTTGAAGTTTTCCCTTTTGACTGCCCCCTCCCTCAGTGTTCCCACCCAGTGACCCCCCTTCTTAACCTGCCCTCTCCCCTTACTATTATTTCCCTCCCTTATAATCCCTCCCTTTAGTCTCCTCCTTTTCACCCCCCCCTTACCCTCCCACTATCTATAGGACACAACAAATTTTTATACTTATCAGAGTAAATTACTCCCTGTTTGATTCCAAAGCAGTGAGAGTAAATTTCAAACAATGCTCCTCTCCCTCCCTCCAATTCCTCTATTTAATGAATTTATGTGTCTATTCACGTTAGATTCTTAAACTTCACTGATTAATTTGATCCTTCTTTGAACCAGAACCAGTGAGAATAGTGTTTAAATGATGTTCCTCTCCCTCTTACTTTCCCTTCTTCTAGATGTGTTTTGATGCCTCTTCAGATGGCATATTTTACCTTTTCCTAGCTCATCCTTTCCTTTTTCCCATTACAGTACCATTGATCCCCTTAATAGTCTTTTTTTTTTTAGACTCCATGTTAGTGCATTCATACCCACACACTCTAAGTATAACCCTTTTGCAGGTCATGATAATCATAGAGATTTCAAATATTGACAGTTATCAGCTCCACATATAGGGATGTGAACATTTTGCTCTTGTTGCATCCCAAGTAATGAGCTTGTGTTTGTGGGTGTGGGTATGTGCACTTCTGCATGTGTGAGTCTATGTTACCCCTGTTTACCTTTTTATGTTCTTCTGGAGTCTTGTAATTGGAGATCAAATTTTCCATTGAGCTCTGGCTTTTTCATTAGGAAAGTCTGGAAGTCCCTTACTTCATTAAACGTCCATCACCTTGCCTGAAAGATTATGCTCAGTTTTGCTGGGTAGTTAATCCTTGGTTGTAGTCCTAGCTCTCTTGCCCTATGAAATATCAAATTCCAGTCCCTCCGCTCTTTTAATGTAGAAGCTGCTAGGTCCTGTGTGATCCTAACTGTAGTTCCTCAATATTTGAATTGTTTCTTTTTGGCTGCTTGTAGAATTTTTTTCTTTAATCTTGTAATTCTGGAATTTGGCTACTATATTTCTTGGAGTTTTCAGTTTGGGATCTCTTTCAGGAGGAGTCCGGTGAATTCTATCAATAGCTATTTTATCTTCTGATTCCAGGACCTCAGGACAGTTTTCTTTGACAATCTCTTGGAGGATGTTGTCTAGACTGCTTTTCTCATCATGGCTTTCTGGTAGACCAATAATTCTTAGGTTGTCTCTCCTGGATCTGTTCTCTAGGTCAGTTATTTTTCCAGTGAGATATTTTACATTTTCTTGCAATTTTTCGATCATCTTGTTTTTTCGATTGACTCCTGCTGCATCATAGAGTTCTGAGTTTCAGTTTGGTTGTATCTAATTTTTAGTGAATTATGGTCTTCAGTAAGTTTTTGAAGTTCCTTTTTTAGGGAGGTATTTTCTTTTTCCAAGTTGGTCATTGCCTCCCTGATTTGGTCTTTAAAAATTTTCTTAAGCTCCTCCAGGAATGCTATTTGGGCTTGAGACCAGATCATGTTTCCTTCTGTGGTCTCTGGTGTGGGCAGAGAGTCTATATTGTCCTGTGTGTTTTGTTGTTCTTGCCCTGCATAGTATGCTCGAATAGACTTTCTTGCCTTCTCCTTCTCCTTTTCAGCTTCCTTCCATCCCATTGTGACTTCCTGTTTCTTAGTGTCTCAGGCTATGAGTTTGGGGCCTGATCCTTGACTTTGAATACCTCTGGGTGGCTAGTTTATGGCTAAGTCAGGGAAGTCAGTGAGGAATGTAGATGTGTAGGTGGGGATGAGTCTGACCACTTCAGATTTCTGCCTCTATACCCCTGGGCTAAAAGTAGGCTTTTGTTGGTGAGGTGAGGTGGGGCTAGTTGGGTCCCCTCCCTCTCTTCTCTTCAGATTTCTGGCTGTCTCAGTTACACCCTTTCTTGGAGATTCTCAAGCCTGAGGCTATTTCCATTAACTTGGGATTTCAGTCTGGGTGGGAGACTTATCTTTGGGTTTTCTGCTTCATGAAGGAGGGGTGGGAGGATCTGAGCAGCTAGAATTTACTTTGCCATTCCAGCCCCTGTATCATACAGGCAGGCAGTTTCTAAATTTCCAGGCTGGGGGCTGAATGCAGCCTGAGAAGCCACTCTCTCCACTGGGGGCCCGACTCTCCTAACTGGCTCCAATGATCCGTTCCCTCTGCGAGATGACTGCGATTCGTCCTTGGTAAGTCTGCAGGCTGGGGCTTTTTCTCTCTCTGGTGTAGTCTGCTTGCCTGCTCTTAGGTCTGAGCTGTGCAGACCCCACGCACTCTGCGCTCGACCTGTGCGGGCACTCTGGGCAACCTCCTGTGCTGGATTCTGCCACACTCTGTCTTCCACTGGGCTTCGTCACTCTGGAATCTGCTCAGATTTACCCTTTTGGACTTAGTGACAGAGGAGCTCAGCGAAGTTACTGCTTCCTTTCCGCCATCTTGGCTCCGCCCCCTCTATTTCTCTTACTTGTTTTTCAAAATCATTCTTGAGCTACTCCATGGGCTGCAATCAATTCATATTTTTCTTGGAGACTTTTGAAGTAGGAGTTTTGACGTTATTGTCTTCTTCTGGCTCTATGTTTTCATCTTCTTTGTCACCAAAGAACAGTTTTAGAGTCTGATTTTTCTTCCTCTATTTGCTCATTTTTCCAGTCAATTACTTGAAATTTTAGCTCTTTGCCATGGTGGAGAGTGTTGTGTGCCAAATTTCTGTCGTTTTGTCTAGCTCTTGACAGAACTACTTCTAGGCTCCTGTCTCAGAACTGTGAGGAGTGCTCCCTCTCCACAGCCACCAAAAGCTCTGCCATGCCATTGTTCCTCCCCACCCCTGTAAGACCACCAAGGCTGTGATCCAGATCCAAACAGGGGAAAGCAAGAGTATCCTTCCTTAATGACAGCATAGAGATTCTGCTATTGTCCTCTGATACGTCACTTGGTCACCCCACCATCTGTGGGTTTGGTGGTACCTGAAGAAGCCTCCCTGCTGCCACAGCTGCCACCTCCACAGCCACAATGGCAGGGGCCAGAAAATACTTTCCTCTCACTGACATCCAACAGAGTTTCCCCACTGACCTTTTACTTTCTCTTTGGCATTTATGGGTTGAGAAGTCTGGAAAGCACCACAGCTTTCAGTGATTCAGTCCCCTGAGATCTGCTCTGACCTGGTCTCGGCCACCAGTCTATGTCAGCATGACCCATGTGAGACTGTGCTCTGTTCCTACTCCTGTGCCATAGACCCTTCCTTTTGACTTGCCAGGCTGACTACAGCTAGAGATGTATTTTACTCTGTCATTTTGTGGGTTCTGTAGCTTATTTGTTTATAGTCATTTTTTACAGGTATTGGAGGTGGTTAGAGAACAATTTCAAACATGTTCCTGCTTTTAGTTTGCCATCTTGTCTCTGCCACTTCACCTTTTTCTTTCTGGTTACTTCAACATACCAGAATTTATGGGATACAGTCAAAGTGGTACTTGGGTGAAATTTTATATATCTAAATACTTGCATGGATAAAATAGAGAAAGAAGAGACCAATGAATTGGCTATGCAACAATAATCAAACTAAAAAAAGAAAAAAATTAAACATTCCTAATTAAACCCCAAAATTGACATTCTAAAAATCAAAGGCAAGATTAATAAAGCTGAAAGTAAGAAAACTTTGAGCTGCTGAATGAAACTGAGAAATAGTTTCATGTGGAAAAATTGATAAACCTTTGGTTAATTTATTTAAAAAAACAGAAAGAAGAAAATCAAATTACCAGCATCAAAAATGAAAGGGTAACTTAAACACCAATTAAGAGGTAATTAAAGTGATTGTAAGTTGATATTTTCCCCAATTATATGCCAATAAATCTAACAATCTAAGTGAAGTAGATGAACATTTGAAAAATATAACAATCTAATACTAGCTTAAAATAGTGTTGTGGATCAGTTGAATAGATGAGCTACACAATATACAGTAGTGAATGACCTTAGAAATCTAGTGTTTGATAAATCTCCACATTCAAGCTTTTGCCACTGCCTCAATCCAAGAATTAAATCTTTAGACATCAACAAATAGAAAATAATTGCTACTACAAAGTAAAAATAATGTATTAGAGAAATTCCCAGCAAAAATCCTAGAAGAATGAAATAGCTATGAAATAATCACAAGAAAAGACCTTAGTGCATAGAAGATAATGAATTATCTAGTCTGAGTGTGTATCAGAAAAATAAAAAAAATTAAAAGTCATAAAAATGTAAATGCCAAAATCCAAAGTTGAGGTACTCACTAGTAGAATTTTATTGTATATTTCATCCTACAAATCATTAACTTTTTAAAAAGAATTTGTATATTATACCATTAAGTGTATATATATTTTGTATTATTGTTATTTCATTGTATATTGCACTTTTTAGGAAAATGTGCTTTGCTGGCTTATTTCTTTTAATTAGATCTATTTCTCTTCTGGCTTTGTTTTGAGATCACAATTGCTGCCACTGAGAAGCATAATAGATTGTGCTCAAGCCATTGTTTTTATTCTATTTGTCTCTATTCTTTTAGTATGTTTCTTGTAAGAAAAAAAAAAAACATAATAATTCCATGAGGCATCAAGAAACAATAAAACAAAATAAAACAAATAAAAGAAGAATAAAATATAAACTACCTCATTAGAATTTCAACTGACCTGCAAAATAGGTTGAAGAGAGATAATTTAGGAATTACTCTATAACCTGAAAGGCATAATCAATAAAAGAGCTCAAATAGTGCCATTCAAGAAGTTGTCGAGGAAAACTTTGCTGATATTTTAAAACAATAAGGTAAAGTAGGAATTTAATTAACTCATCAATAACTTTCTGAAAGAGATAAAAAACGAAAACTCCCAGGTATATTATAGTCTAATCCTAGAGCCCCTATGTCAAGGAGAAAATATTACAAGCAACCAGAAAGAAACAATTATATATTGTAGAGTCACAGTCAGGATAACACAAGATTTAGCAACTTCTACATTCAAGGATCAAAGGGATTTGAATATAATATCCCAGAGGGCAAAGTAGCTAGGATCATAATGAAAAATCACCTACCCAGCACAACTAAACAAAATACTTCTGGGGGGAACTGGTCATTCAAAGAAATAGTGGAGGTTTAAGCATTACTGATGAAAAGACCAGAGTGAATTGAAAACATACCTTAGAAATACAAGATTCAAATGTAGTATGAAAAGGCAAAAAAGGAAAGAGAAATTATAATGGATTCATTAATTCTAAATTGTTTATATTACTATATAGCTTAGTGATACTAATAAAGTCCTAAGAATTGATCATTATCAGAATAGTTCAAAAGGGTATATTTGTATGCATACACAAACACACACGTGTGTGTGCGTGCATGTGCATGTGTGTTAAATCTGATTGGGTTATGTCCAAAAAAATAAATTAATTCAGGATTGAGAAAGAGAAATACACTGGGAGAGTATGGAAGGAAGAGTTAGAATGCAGTAGACTGCCTTACATAAAAGAGGTGCAAAATAGTTTTTACAATGGAGGGGAAGATGGAGAATGGTGGCCATTTTTGAACCTCACTATTCTTGGAATTGATTTTAAAAGGAATAATAATGTACACATCCAATTGGGTAGAGGAATCTATATTACCTTATAGGAAAGAAGGAGAAAAAATATCTAAGGGGGAGCAGGGCTGATAGAAGGGAAATTGGATTGTTGAACTCTGTAGTCAGAAGCAAAATATTTTTTGAGAATGGGCAAAAGGATGGAGACAGTAGGACACACAGAAGGAAAATAGGATAGAGAACTGAGTCAAATATGTAGTACAAACCATTCTCTAAGTAGTAAATTTTCAAAGGATAATAACAGTTTTCAGACTAAGTAATCAAAGTTACCTATAGTCATAAAAAATTATCTAAATCACTACTGATTAGAGAAATGCAAATTAAAACAACTCTGAGCTCCACACATATCAGATGGGCTAATATTGAAAAAAAAGAAAATGATGTGTGTTGGAGATGATGTAGAAAAATTGAGGCACTAATGTTCTGTTGGTGGAATTGTAACTTGTTTCATCCATTCTGGAGAACAATTTGGAACTATACCCAAAGGGCACAAATAACCTCGACAGTACTGCAAAGAAAGGAAAAGGACCTATATCTACACAAATATTTATAACAACTTTTTATGTTAGTAAAGAATTGTAAATTGAGGGGATGACCTTCAATTGAGTAAGGGTTGAACAAGATGTGGTATATGTTTGTGAGAGGATACTCACAGATTGTTGTTGTTGTTTGTCCTTTGTTCTAAAAGAGGACCAGTGACATCAGGAAGGTGATGTCATAACTTGCAAGTAAAAAATATTTAAGTGAGGCAGGTCTGTGAAAAGTCACCAGTCTCATTCTCACTTCAATAGCCAAGAGATTTGCAGATGTCCCCAGATGCAGTGGGAGAACTTGGTCTTTTTAAGATAAGGTCTTTCCCAGGAGTAGAATACAACTAGGCTATAGGAAATGAGAAGTAGGATGATTTCTGAAAAAAAAATAGAAAAATTTACATTAACTGATACAAAGTGAAGTGAACTGAATCAGAACAATGTGCACAGTAATAGCAATATTATATGATGACCAAGTGTAAATGGCTTAGTTATTCTCATCAATGTAATAGTCCAAAACAGTTCTGAAGACATTTTTATGAAAAATACCGTATACCTCAAGAAGAAAAACTTGTGGAGTCTGAATGTAGATCAAAGCATACTTTCTTAAGCTTCATTTTTCTTGTTTGTTTTGTTTTATTCTATTTTCTTTCACAACGTAACTACAATGGAAATATATTTTGCATGACTGCACATGTATAAATAACTTCTATCAAATTGCATACCTTCTCACTGAGGGAGAGGTGAAAAGGGAAAGAACTCTTTTTTTTTTTTTGCTTTTTTGGAGGGCAATTGGGGTTAAGTAACTTGCCCAAGGCCACAGGGCTAGATTTTTTTTCCTTTTATTTGTCTGTGCATTAAGTGTCTGAGGCCATATCCGAACTCAGGTCCTTCTGACTCCAGGGCTGACACTCTACACACTGCACCAACTAGCCGCCCCAAGGGAAAAAATTCATAACCCAAAGCAATTTTTAAAGAATGTTAAAATCTGCTTTTAGATATAATTGGAAAAGATAAAATATTAAACAAAGAACTAAAAAGATTAAAATATAAATTGAGCAAAACTAACCAAGAAATGAATTATCAAATCTGACATTGAATGTATTGTTGTATATCTATAATTCCCACTTTTACAAAGAAAGTGTTAAGATTAATATAATTACATAGCATTCAGAGGGTGGGTGGGTGTTTTTAAACATGAGTATGCACATGCATTTTTCTGGTTTGTTTATATGAATGATAATAATTAAAGAAAAATGTATACCCAGTAACATCATTGCTACATGAAAACTTTTGAGATGAAAAAAATAGTTCTTTTTAAACTTTAAACATTATCACATAATTCATCCTGAAGACTTTACCAAAAATAGAACATTTGACAAAGTTCACAGCTTTAAATTTGAGCCTTAAGATTAAAAATAATACTGCATTCCAAAGTTTTTTCTTTTGTAATTTATCAACAATTGTTAAATGATCACTTTCTCAAATTTATCCAGATAGTGGAGGAGAGCCATGCAATCAGCAGAAATTGTGGACTTTTGGTGTCCCTGTGAGCAGAGTTATTCTATATAACTAAAATTGGCTTGTATATTTTGTATTTCTAAGCTTTGTTTACATGTTGATAGGGGAATAGTTTCACTACTTTCAGTTGTTTCTGTAATATTCTCCACTTAAAAATCCTTCAAAACTAAGCTCTAACCCCAGTTTTTGGGATAAGAATGCACTATTTGACAAAAGCTGCTGGGAAAACTGGAATACAGTATGGCAGAAACTGGACATAGACCATTATCTAACACCGTATACCAAAATCAAGTCTAAATGGGTGCATGATCTAGGTATAAAGGATGACACTGTAAGCAATCTGGGAAAGCAAGGAATAGTTTACCTGTCAGGTTTGTGGAGAGGGAAAGACCTTACAACCAAACAAAAATCAGAGAGCATTATAAAATGCAAAATGGATAATTTTGATTGCATTAAATTGAAAAGCTTCTGTATAAAGTCAATGTAACCAAGATCAAGAGGGAGGTGGGAAATTGGGAAAGAATTTTTACAACCTATGTCTCTGATAAAGGGCTCATTTCTAAAATATACAGAGAATTGAGTCAAATCTATAAGAATACAAGTCATTCACCAATTGATAAATGGTCAAAGGATATGAACAGGCAGTTTTAATAGAAAGAAATTAAAGATATCTATAAGCATATGAAGAAATGCTCTAAATCACTATTGATTAGAGAAATGCAAATCAAAACAACTCTCTGAGGTACCCCATCTCTCCAGTCAGATTGGCTAAGATGACAAAACAAGAAAATGACAAATGCTGGAGAGGATGTGGGCAAATTGGAACACTCATGCATTGCTGGTGGAGATATCAACTTCTCCAAACATTCTGGAGAACAATCTGGAATTATGCCCAAAGGATTATAAATAATTTCATACCCTTTGACCCAGCAATACCACTTCTAGAATTATATCCCAAAGAGATCATAGAAGATGGAGGAAGACCCATATGTACAAAAATATTTATAGCAGCTCTTTTCGTAGTTGCAAATAATTGGAAATTAAGGGGGTACCCATCAATTGGGGAATGGCTAAATGAGTTGTGGCATATGCATGTAATGGAATATTATTGTGCTATAAGAAATGAGGAGGAAGCGGTTTTCCTATTTATCTGGAGAAGCTTATACAAACTGATGCTGAGTGAGAAAAGTAGAACCAGAAGAAATTTGTATACAATCACAGACACAACATATGTGTGATGACAAACTATGACAGACTGGACTCTTCTCAGCAATGCAGTGATATAAGTCAATCCCAAAAGACTCATGAAGGAGAGAGATGTCTACATCCAGAGAAATAAGTAGAAAGAACTGTGCTTGAATCCTTATGGAAGAAAACTAATTGATCTTTTTCCTTTCATTGTTTGGTTTTATTTCTTTTTTACCATTTTTCATCCTGTCTAGTACAATACACCTTCGTAACTTGACTAACGTCTATTGTGAATGTATTTGCAGATATTATACTGGACTATATGCCATTGTGGTGTGTGGGGGGATAGAAGGAAGGGAAATTTGAAACTCAAGGAACTCTGGAATTGAAACTTGTAAAATAAAAATAAACAACAACAACAAAAACAAACTAAGCTCTAGTAATATTTACTTTATGGAGCCTTTCCTGATTTCTTTTGTTTCAAGTCTCTTCTCTTTCACGGTCAACAAATTATTTAATTTATTTTGTATACATTTTGTAAATACTTATGTGTGTACCTGTGTCCTTCAATAGCGTTTAATCTTAAAAGAAGAAATGTGTTTTCAGTTTACAGCTGTTTACAGTTGTCACTGTATTACCAATGCCTAGCACAAAACTTAGCATATAGCACTTAAGAAATGCTTATTGAGAGGACTTACCCCACAGGCAAGGCATCAATCTCTCCAGATCAAGATGATGACTATAAAATCAAGCTGATGGCTCCAGATCCTTTAAAAGTAGTATTACAATGATGCAGGATTCAACAAACTTGGATTAATGCATTTATGAAGATGAAGATGTGAAAGAGCCATAAGGAGGCTTCCTGAGAATCTGAATAATTATTGAATGTTTCTCATCAAGAGAGCTTTGGGCCTGACCATGAGGAAGCAGATCTTGTCTAAAAACCAGTGGACAAAAAATTTGGAGGAAAAATTATACCTTCAACCATATCTGAAGGAGGTTATTCATGAAAGAAAAGAGACAGAAGAATGGGATAAGAAATAATCACACCAAAAGAATCTGTCAAAATGTTAGTCTTAAAAATACTTTTAATAATGATGGTGGTGGAAAATCAGAGATTAGCTAAAGATATATAACTTGTGATGCACATTTATTTAATTAAAAAATACTATCTTATGAACTTGTAAACTAGAAAACTTTGCATTAGAATATCTTGAAGCTCAATACATTCACATTAAATTGGTTATATAATTCCTATTGGGGGGGTGAGGGATGGAGCCAAGATGGTGGAGTAGAAACAGCACTCTCAAGGTGCTCCTCCCCACACCACTTCCAAACAATGTAAAAGGTGGACTCCGAACAACTTCTGGAGCTCCAGCACACACAGAACAACCCAGAGAACCTAACTTCCTGCTGAGGACAGCCCGGCAGCCCGGCAGCCTGGCAGGGAATGGCCAGCGATGATCTCTGGAAGCAGACAGTGCAGTACTCTGGACGCTGCCAGCTCAGTCCTCTGGAAGTTGCCAGCACAACACTCTGGGAGCCAAGCCCAGGCCCCTGTGAGTCATGGTTTTAGCCCCAGGGTGGCTGGGCCAGCAGCCAGCTGGAAGGACCCCAGAACACCAGCAGCTATGGCGATTCTAGAATTATCAACACAGATATTCCTAGGACAAAGTGAGAGGTTAGTGACCTATGAATTTTGGGACCAGTATTTGGGGAAGGCGTTGGCTTCTTCCCCTGGGGTCAAGAAGTGGCTGAGGAGTCACTGCACAGATGCCACTGTGCAGGTTCAGTTGTAGCTTCAGCTCCTGGTCTGTGAACAGTAGGGAGGTCCAGGAATAAGTCTGGGGATTAATCACTCTTGCTTTAAGCTCCCTGGATTTCGATTGCTGTCTGGGGTGGGATGTCTGGTGTGGGTATCCAGCTTGCCAGAGTGTATGCAGGCTTTATAGAGGCCACCCAACTAATACCTCTGGAAGTTATGAAGACCCCAACACTTAGGGCAGAAGCTCCCCTGTCTGGTGGCAGAGTCCTACTGTGGCAACAAGCTCAAAAATCAAGTAATTAAATTTCAACATGCCTAGATAAAGGAAACAAAATAAACAGAAAAATGCAACATTAGACTCCTATTCTGGGGGCAAAGAGGATCAAAGCATGGAACAGGAGGAGGTCTGTGAGGTCAGAACTCCTGCACCAAAAGCCCCAAATGGAAATATGAGTGTGTTACAAGCCATAAGAACGATTAAGAAGGTCTCTCCTGTATCTATTTTCCAGGTCAGTGGTTTTGCCACTTTTTCCTTAAGAAGGATTTTAAAAACCAAATGAGAGAAGTGGAGGAAAAATTAAGAAGAGAAATTAGAAATATGCAGGAAAAGTATGAAATGAGAGTCAACAGCCTGACTGAGGAAAATAACACCTTAAAAAAACAGACTAAGTCAAATGGCAAAGGAGGCTCAACAGGGCAATGAGGAGAAGTATGCCTTAAAAAGCCAAATTTGCCAGACGGAAAAAGAATCTCAAAAGCTCACTGAGGAGATTCATTCCTTCAGAGTTAGACTGGAACAAATGGAAGTTAATGACTATGACAAATCAAGATGCTGTTAAACAGATACAAACAAATGAAAGAATAGAAGGCAATGTGAAATATCTCATGGGCAAAACCTGGAAAATTGATACAAGAGAGATAATTTAAAAATTATTGGAGTACCTGAAAGTCATGATCAAAGAAAAACCTAGAAATCATCCTTCAAGAAATTCTCAAGGAAAATTGCCGTGATGTTTTAGACCCAGAGGGAGAAATAAAGGTTGAAGGTTGAAAGAAAAGAAGGCCTCCTGAAAAAGATCACAAAAAGAAAACTCCTAGGAATATTATAGCCAGGTTCCAGAATTCCCAGTTCAAGGAGAAAATACTACAAGCAGCCAGGAAGAAACAATTTCAATACCGTGGAAATACAATCAGAATAGCACAGGACCTGGCAGCTTCTTCACTGAGGGATAGAAGGGCATGGAATATGATATTGCAGAGCTGGGATTAAAAAAATAGAATCACCTACCCAGCAAAACTGAGTATCCTGTTTCAGGGGAAAACATAGTCATTCAGTGGAATAGAGGACTTTCATGCATTCTTGAGGAAAAAACCAGAGTTGAATAGAAATTTTGACATTCAGACACAAGAAGCAAGAGGTGCTTGAGAAAGTAATCAGGGAAAAGAAATCAAAAGGAACGTATGAAATTTGTACTATTTACATCCCTACATGGAAAAACAATAACTGTGTCTGATAAAACCTTTCTCATTATGAAAATAATTGAAGAAGGGTATATGGGCATATGACTACATATGAGAATGTGTGTATATATGTTTACACGTATACATGGATAGAGGGCACAATTTGAATTTGGTGGGAAGGGATGATACTTAAGGGATGAAGTTAAGGGGTGAGAGAATAAAGTGACAAGAGGAGATGGGGAAAGACAGTGTAGGGTAAACTATCTCATGTAGAAGAGGCAAGGGGAAGTAGTTGCAGGGGAGGGGAAGTACAGGAATTTGGCTCAGGGAGAGAATGACATACATACTAAATGGGATGTGTCACCCTGCTGGAGAGTAGCAGGGAGGGGTATGAGAGGGAGGATGACGGAGGGCAGGGCATCCTGGGTGAAGGGGAGGTTGGAAGTACCCACTTTTGAAGAGGGACAGGATCAAAGTAGGGAATGGATCAGGTGGGGGGTGGGATGGGTGGGAGGGAAATATAAGCAGTATTTTATAATATATCTACTATGCTAATGTTTTGCATAGCTATACATGTACAACACATAAGGAATTACTTATTTTCCCAGAGGGAGTGGGTAATAAGGGTGTAAGGGAATGGATCTGAGATCTGAAATTCAAAGTTTCAAAATTAAATGTTACAAATATATATACTATCATTAATACTATTTTGCATGTAATTGGGAGATAAGATGTGCAGGCATTGGGGCACAGAGATAAACCTTGCCCTAATGGCAAAGTCGAAGGGGGTATGGGAGAAGATGTGGTAGAGAACAGATTGGATGAGGGGATATCTTGTGGGACTGCTATTCTACTGTGGTGTGTAGGGCAAAAATGGAGGAAAAATTGTAAATCAAAATCAGGTGGAAATGAATGATGTAAACCAGAAGTTAAGAAAGCATTTCTTAAAAATAAAAATAATAATAAAATAGCCCATTGGACTAAATGACCTCCAAGGACCCTTCCCTCTCTTAAAAAAAAAAAAATCCTAGTGTCTTTAAGGTTAACTTCATAACTGTTTTCTGTAATTTGGTCATTTTACATATGTCATTGTTAATCTATTTTAACACTATTCTAGCCAATAATCAACAAAACTCTATTGTTACTTTATAGTTAGCTTTGTAAATATGCAATCAAGATGATTCTAGGGGAAAATTCTAGCACAGCAGTGTCTTGAATAGATAGCTGGAATTGGAATCAGTAGGAAATAATTGCGGGTCAAATAAGGGCTAGAATCTATGTCTCCTGTCTTATCTTAGTGTTCTGTCTACTATAACTTCCCCTTCAAGTGGTTTATGAAAATCCAGTGAAATTTATTTTAGTGTATTTCAAAATTTTCTCCCTCTTTTATATGATTCATTCAATTCTATACGACATAAATTCTAATTGGAAAATACATAGAAATAACCTAGTAACCAAAATAAATTGTAGTTTATCAGCATTTATTGAATACCTACTAAGTGCAAGAAACTTTTTTGAAATTAGGAAACCAAGAGATACAATATCCCCCTTTCCATCAATAAGTTTATAATCCAGGAGGTGGGAGAGTATACAGGTTACATATTAAGTAATGCAATTATTCATATATAATACGATTATTATCCTATGATGAGTCATGTAAAGGGAGTACATCTATCTCAGAGCTATTATAGGAAATGAGAGTAGGAAAGAACATTGTAGATAAGTAGTGCTGGAAATGGTTTTATGGAAGTGGGATTTGTACTGGACATTTAACTGTCACTGATCTCAGTATTCTAATTTGTAAATGAAGTGATTGGACCAAAAGAATTGTTCCTCTTCCAGCTCTAATATTGTGACTTTTATTGACAAGACACTAAATTTTAAATCTTATTTTTATTTTTGTTTTACACTCCTAAGTTTTAACTTTGAAAATAGTCTCATAAAAAAATTTTTTTTATTTAAAAAAGAAGTGCTTATTTATGAAATGATATAGTAGTTTACAAATTGGTGAGTGTGTTTGAATTTAGACTAAGTGCATAAAGAAGGAGAGGGAAGAGATAGTAGACATGTTAGATCATTTACTCTTTAGAAGTTAGGCCCAGGGGTATAGTGCATACATTAAGGATACCCCACAATCATTTTTTCAGGAAAAGGAAACACAATATTGGGATCTTTCTGCTCAAATGATAAGGAAAAAAATTTTTATCAATTTACCAGACTGAGCATATATGAAGACAAAAGGAAAGAGACGACACTAGTTGGAAGAGGTTGAGTGAGTTTAATAAGCCTTCGTTTGCACCTCAAATGGATGAAAAAGCCTTGGAACAGAGCAGAGAAGAACAGAGCAGGATACAGTGGCACTGCCTCTTTTGTGGTGGGCAGAAAAATAGGAAACAGAATTAATGGTAAATCTCAACATCATGTCTCACTATGGAAAGATGTGTAGATAAGTCAGCCTTTTAAAGCTAATAGTAAAGTACGATGTTTTAAAAGATAAAACATGTCAAAGCAGTATAAAAAAGCAGATTAAGGCTGGCAATAGATCTAAACTTCTGACAAGGGGCAAAAGTTAAGAACAAAGTAACCTTTACTGAATAACAACTGGTAATTGCTGCTGATACTAAGGTAAAAAATAAAAACAAAACTATTTGAACGTAAACTTTACCCTTAATTTTTCCCCAAATATCATCGCTATGTTGCATATTGGGTTATTTTAAGTTATACTGTTGTATTTTATTTTATTTTTTTAAACAAATGCTTTATTAACTTCTGTTTTACCTCATTCATTTCCGCCAGATTTTGAGTTACAATTATTCCCCCGCCCCCGTTTTTCCCTTACCCACTCTCCCAGAATAGCAGTCCCATAAGATATAGCTTCCTCCAATCTGTTCACTCCTCCCATACCTCCTTCGACTTTTCCATTAGAGGAATCTCTGTGTTCCAATTCCTGCACATCTTATCGCCCAATTGCAAGCAAAAGAGTATTAATAATAGTATTTATATATATTTGAAACATTAAATTTTAAGACCTTGAATTTCAGATCCATTCCCTTCCTCCCTTGTCACCCACTCCCTCTGGGAAGATAAATAATTCAGTATATGTTGTACATGTATAGCTATGCAAAATGTTACCATAGTAGATATATTGTACAAGGGTGCTTATAATTCCCTCCCACTCATCCCAGCCCCCACCTGGTCCATTCCCTACTTGATCCTGTACCTCTTCTATAGTGGGTACTTCCAACCTCACCTCCCCCCAAGGATGCCCTCCCATCCATCATTCCTCCTCTCAGCACCCTTCCCCCTATTCTGCTGAAGATTGAGATATGCCATTTAATATGTATGTCATTCTCTCCCTGAACCAAATTCAATGAGAATGTGGTTTTGCCTTTTTGCCTTCCTATTTCTTCCCCTCCCCTGCAGCCATTTCCCCTTGCTTCTTCCACATGAGATAGTTTACCCTACCCTGTCTATCCCCATCTCCTCTTGCCACTTTCCTCTCTCACCTCATAATGTCACCCCTTGAGTATCCTCCCTTCCCAACAAATTCAACATATGCCCTCTACCATATATAACTGTAAACATATATACGCACATTCACATATGTACTCATAAGACCATACACCCTTCTTCCATTATTTTCATACTGAGAAAGATTTCATCAGTCACCGTTATTGTTTTTCCATATAGTAATGTAAATAGTTCAACTTTGATAAGTTCCTTTTGATTTCTTTTCCCTGATTACCTTCTCAGGCATCTCTTCCTTCTTGTGTCTGGATGTCAAATTTTCTACTCAACTCTGGTTTTTTCCTCAAGAATGCTTGAAAGTCCTCTATTCCACTGAATGACCATATCTTCCCCTGAAACAAAATACTCAGTTTGGCTGTGTAGGTGGCCTTGGGTTCAGTCCCAGCTCTTTTGCCCTCTGGAATGTCATATCCCATGCCCTTCTATCCCTCAGTGTAGAAGCTGCCAGGTCCTGTGCTAATCTGATTGTGTTTCCACAATATTGAAATTGTTTCTTCCTGGCAGCTTGGAGTATTTTCTCCTTGATCTGGGGATTCTGGAACCTGGCTATAATATTCCTGGGAGTTTTCCTTTTGGGATCTTTTTCAGGAGGTGATTGGTGGATTCTTTAAACCTCTATTTTGGCCTCTGGATCTGGAAAATTCAACTTTTTAAGGAACTCTTCTCCTCATTGCCCTTTTGGGCCTCCTTTGCCATTTGAGTTAGTCTATTTTTTAAGGTGTTGTTTTCCTCAGTCAGGCTGTTGACCCTCATTTCATACTTTTCCTGCATCCTTCTCATTTCTCTTCCCACTTTTTTCCTCCACTTCTCTTATTTGATTTTTAAAGTCCTTCTTAAGCTCCTCTATGGCCTGTAACCCACTCATGTTTTCCTTTGGGGCTTTCGGAGCAGGATTTCTGACCTCACAGGCCTCCTCCTGTTCTATACTTCGATCCTCTTTGCCCCCAAAGTAGGAGTCTAAGGTTTCATTTTTCTGTTTGTTTCCTTTGCCTTGGCATGTTGCCACTTAGTTACTTGACTTTTGGGCTTGTTGCCACACTATGGCTCTGCCACCAGACAGAGGAATTTTCGGCCCGAATGTGTGGGGGACAACGTCCGTTTCTGGCAAGCTCGAAACCTACCCACAACCTCCACCCCAGATCACAATCCAGATCCATGGAGGTTAAAGCAAGAGCGATTACCCCCCAGATGAATCGCTGGACCTCCCTATCCACAGGCCAGGAGCTGGAGCTGCCTCTGAAAACTACAAAATGGCATGTCTCCTCAGCAGCTTCTAGCCCCCAGGGAAGGAAGCCAATGTGCTCCCTAAATACTGGTCCCAAAGTCCATAGGGCACTAACCTCTCACTTTGTCCTAGGCATGTCTATGTTGATAATTCTGGAATCACCACAGCTGCTGGTATTCTGGGGTCCCTCCACCTGGCTGGTGGTCTGGCCACCCTGGGGCTAAAACCACTCATGTGGACATGGGCTCGACTCCCCATAACCTGTGCTGCTGGCTCCTAGAGTGTTGTGCTGGTCCTTCCTGCAGGGCTGCTGGCAATTGGGGTTAAGTAACTTGCCCAAGGTCACGGAACTAGTTTTTTTTTTTTTGTTTTTTTGTTTGTTTGTTTTTTTAGTTTGTGTGTGTTAAGTGTCTGAGGCCGGATGCGAACTCAGGACCTTCTGACTCCAGCGCCGATGCTCTACTCACTGTGCCACCTAGCCACCCCAAAAATAATTTTAAAGAAGAAAAATTATAACAGATTTCAGCCAAACTGACCAAAACATTCACCAATCATCAATAATATTTGATTGCGTAAACAAAACAGAAACAAAAACAAGCAATTCCTTATCTTCAGGAACTTTCTTGACCCTCCTACCCAACCTTCCCATCCTACCCAACCCAATTTGATTCTTCCATATTTTATTTCCTTTAAAGCAATCCCTTCTGCTAGGTAATAGTGAATATTAATTTAATCAGATAAATCAATCTACGGTATTATTATTACATGTTTGGCTATAAGCAACATATTTCCAATCTTTTGTTGGTGCTCAACTGGTTCATCTGAAGTGATATGGATGGAAGAAGGAAATAGATTTCATCTCAAGTTCTAGCATTGTCTCAGTAAGGCAGTTTTAGACAATCCTCAGGGAAAGAGTATGACTGAGACTTGAAAATGGCATAGACCCCTACCTATCTAAGATGATTAAAGGCCTGATATTTTCACCATTTACATCACCCATAAAAAGAAAAGTGTGTTTTAATTATTTTCTTTTTAATTATTTTGTTTCTGAGAGTCACTCAAGTATTTACTGACCACTTGATAAGTGGTAAGCAAAGTGATAAATTCTAGGGGACAAAAGGCAAAAGACAATGTTTGTTCTCAGGGAGTCCATGGTCTAAAGATGAAGGCAATTAGGGAAAAATGATATGCAAACAAGGTATATAGACAATAATTTGGATATAATTGCCATTGTCTCTGGATCTCTGAATATATGGTAGGGTAGAGGACAGGGAAAAAGTTGTAAAAAAAAACCCAAAAAACTGGAAACATAAGAGAAGTTTATATAGGGTTTTGAAAACTAAACATATAATTTTATATTTTATCCTGAAGGTGATAGTGACCCACTGGAGTCTATTGAATAAGGGAATATTAGGAGACGAGTCAAGATGGCAGAGTAGAAACAGCACTTCCGCAGAGCTTCAACCCAAACCACTTAAAATTATTTAAAAGGGGCACTTGGAATGACCTCTAGAGATTCAGAACCCACAAAATGACACAAAGAAGCTAACCTCCCACTGAGGACAGCCTGGCAGCCTGGCAGGGAGCAGCTAGCTCAGTGCTCTGGGAGCCGCCATCGCAGTGCTCTGTGACCTGCCAGCACAGCATTCTGGGCAGGCCTGCAAGAGTTGTGGTTTTAGCCTGAGGGCAGCCAGACCAGCAGCCAGCTGGAAGGACCCCAGAACACCAGGAGCTGTGGTATTTCCAGAATTATCAACACATAGATGCCTAGGACAAAGTGAGAGGCTAGTGCCCTATGACTTTGGGACTGGGTGGGAGAATGCATCAGCTCCTTCCCCTGAGGGAAAGAAGCTGCTGAGAAGCCAGAGCAGCTTGTGCCACTTTGCTGAATTGCAGCTTAAGTTCTTGGCCTGCAAACTGTAGGGGGAATGCATGAGCAGTCTGCAGGGGAAGCATTCTTGATTTATCCATCTTGGATCTGGAATGTGGTCTGGGTTGAATGTCTTGGGTTGTGTGAACAGCTTGCCAGAGAGTGTGGAGGTTTCACAGAGGACACCCAAATAATTCTTCCAGAATTTAAGAAAACCTAAATTTGGGACAGAATTTCCCCTGGCGGGTGGCAAAGTCTACTGTGGCAACAAGCCCAAAAGTCAAGTAATTGAGCGGCAACATGCTAGGCAAAGGAAACAAAATAAACAGAAAAAATGCAACATTAGACTTCTATTTGAGGGCAAAGAGAATCAAAGAATGGGACAGGAATAGGACTATGAGATCAGAACCCCTGCACCAAAAGCCCCAAATGAAAATACAAGCTGGCTATAGGCCATAGATGACCTTAAGAAGCAGATAAGAGAAGTGGGGGAAAGATTGGGAAGAGAAATGAGAAAGATGCAAGAAAAGTATGAAATGAGAGTTTACAGCCTGACTGAGGAAAATAACACCTTAAAAATAGACTAACTCAAATGGCAAGAGAGGCTCAGAAAGGCAGCGAGGAGAAGAAAGCCTTAAAAAGCCAAATTTGCCAGATGGAAAAAGAATCTCAAAAGCTCACTGAGGAGATTCATTCCTTCAGAATTAGACTCGAGCAAATGGAAGATAGTGACTTTATGAGAAATCAAGATGATATTAACAAGATCCAAACAAATGAAAGAATAGAAGGCAATGTCACATACCTCATATGAAAAACCACTGACCTGGAAAATAGATCCAGGAGAGACAATCTAAAAATTATTGGACTACCTGAAAGCCATGATCAAAGAAAGAAACTAGAAACCGCCCTTCAAGAAATTCTCAAGGAAAATTGCCCTGATGTTTTAGAACCAGAGGCAAAGAGGCGGAGCCAAGATGGCGGAGTAGAAACAGCTCGTCCAAGCCTCTCTGCCCCCAGATTCTCCACAAACTATGTAAAAAAGGACTCTGAAAATCTTCTGGAGCCCCAGCACCCACAGAACGACACAGAGAAGCTAACCTCCCGCTGAGGACAGCCCAGCACCCTGCAGGAAGGACCAGCGAAGTGGTCTGGGAGCCGGCAGCGCGCAGAGCGCAGGAGCCGAGCCGAGCCCAGGTCCATGTGAGCCGAGGTTTTAGCCCCAGGGCGGCAGGGCCAGCAGCCTGCTGGAGGAACCCCAGAACACCAGGAACTGTGGAGACGCCAGAATTATCAACATAGACTTGCCTAGGACAAAGTAAGAGGTTAGTGTCCTATGGACTTTGGGACCTGTATTTGGGAAATGCGTCAGCTCCCTCCCCTGGGGGCTAGAAGCTGCTGAGGAGACATGCCACTGTGTAGTTTTCAGAGGCATTTCCGGCTCCCAGCCTACAAATCCTGGGGAGATCCAGCGATCAGTCTTGGGGGGTAATCGCTCTTGCTTTAACCTCCCTGGATCTGGATTGTGATCTAGGGTGGAAGTCGTGGGTGGGTTTACAGCTTGCCAGAAACAGAAGTTGCCCCTCACACGTTCGGGATGAAAATTCCTCTATCTGGCCTTAAAGCCATAGTGTGGCAACAAGCCCAAAAGTCAAGTAATTAAGTGGCAACATGCCAAGGCAAAGGAACAGAAAAATGCAACCCTAGACTCCTATTTTGGGGGCATAGAGCGGGAAAAGGACTGTGAGGCCAGAAGTCCTGCTCCAAAAGCCCCAGGGGAAAACATGAGTGGGTTGCAGGCCATAGAGGACCTTAAGGAGGACTTTAAAAATCAAATAAGAGAAGTGGAGGAAAAATTAGAAAGAGAAATGAGAAGGATGCAGGAAAAGTATGAAATGAGGGTCAACAGCCTGACTGAGGAAAACAACACCTTAAAAAATAGACTAGCTCAAATGGCAAAGGAGGCCCAAAGGGGCATTGAGGAGAAGAATGCCTTAAAAAGTCGAATTTGCCAGATGGAAAAAGAATCTCAAAAGTTCACTGAGGAGATTCATTCCTTCACAGTTATACTGGAGCAAATGGAAGCTAATGACTTTATGAGAAATCAAGATGCTGTTAAGCAGATCCAAACAAATGAAAGATTAGAAGGCAATGTGAAATATCTCATGGGAAAAACCACTGCCCTGGAGAATAGATCCAGGAGAGACAATTTAAAAATTATTGGACTACCTGAAAGCCATGATCAAGGAAAGAACCTAGAAATCACCCTTCAAGAAATTCTCAAGGAAAACTGCCCTGATGTTTTAGATCCAGAGGGCAAAATAGAGGTTGAAAGAATCCATTGATCACCTCCTGAAAAAGATCCCAAAAAGAAAACTCCCAGAAATATTATAGCCAGGTTCCAGAATCCCCAGATCAAGGAGAAAATACTACAAGCGGCCAGGAAGAAACAATTTCAATATTGTGGAAACACAATCAGAATAGCCCAGGACCTGGCAGCTTCTACACTGAGGGAGCGAAGGGCATGGAATATGATATTCCAGAGGGCAAAAGAACTGGGAATGAACCCAAGGGTCACCTACCCAGCAAAACTGAGTATCTTGTTTCAGGGGAAAATATGGTCATTCAGTGGAATAGAGGACTTTCAAGCATTCTTGAGGAAAAAACCAGAGTTGAATAGAAAATTTGACATCCAGACGCAAGAAGTAAGAGATGCCTGAGAAGGTAATCAGGGAAAAGAAATCGAAAGGAACTTATCAAAGTTGAACTATTTACATTCCTATATGGAAAAGCAATATCTGTGACTGATGGTATCTTTCTCACTATGAAAATAATGGAAGAAGGGGGTGTGGTCATATGAATACATATGTGAATGTGTGTGTATATGGTTACAGTTATATATGGATAGAGGGCATAGGTTGAATTTGTTGGGAAGGGAGAATACTCAAGGGATGAAATTATGAGGTGAGAGAGGAAAGTGGCAAGAGGAGATGGGGAGAGACATGGTAGGGTAAACTATCTCATGTAGAAGAAGCAAAGGAGGGGGAGAATAAGGAAGGCTAAAAAGGCAAAACCACATTCACATTGAATTTGGTTCAGGGAGAAAATGACATACATACTAAATGGGATATCTCAACCTGCAGCAGGATAGGGGGAAGGGGATGAGAGGAGGGATGATGGATGGGAGGGCATCCTTGGGGTGAGGGGAGGTTGGAAGTACCCACTATAGAAGAGGGACAGGATCATGTAGGGAATGGACCAGGTGGGGGTGGGATGAGTGGGAGGGAATTATAAGCAGCCTTGTACAATATATCTACTATGATAATGTTTTGCATAGCTAGACATGTACAACATATACTGAATTACTTATATACCAAGAAGGAATGGGTGACAAGGGAGGAAGGAAATGGATCTGAAATTCAAGATCGTAACATTAAATGTTTCAAATATATATATAAATACTATTATTAATACTCTTTTGCCTATAATTGGGAGATAAGATGTGCAGGCATTGGGACACAAAGATTCATCTTCCTCTAATGGAAAAGTCGATGGGGGTATGGGAGAAGGTATGGGAGAGAGCAGATTGGAGGAAGCGATATCTTGTGGGACTGCTATTCTGGGAGGTTGGGTAGGGGAATAATGGGGGGAAAATGATTGTAACTCAAAATCTGGCGGAAATGAATGATGTAAAACAGAAGTTAATAAAGTATTTGTTTAAAAAAAAAAAAAAAAGAACCAGAGGCAAAAATAAAGGTGGAAGAATCCACAGATCACCTCCTGAAAAAAAAAAAAACCCAAAAGGAAAACTCCTAGGAATATTGTAGCCAGCTTCCATAATTTCCAGATCAAGGAGAGAATATTAAAAGCAACCAGGAGGAACCAATTTCAATACTGTGGAAACACAATCAGGATAACACAGGATCTGACAGCTTCTACACTGAGGGACCAAAGGGCATGAAATATGATATTCCACAGGTCAAAGGACCGGGGATTAAAACAAAGAATCACCTACCCAGCAAAACTGAGTGTCATTTTTCAGGGGGAAAATTTGGTCATTCAATGGAATAGAGGACTTTGAACAATCTTGAGGATAAAACCAGAGTTGAATAGAAAATTTGACATTCAGACACAAGAAGCAAGAGATGCTTGAGAAGGTAATCATGGAAAAGAAATCAAAAGCAACTTATCAAAGTTGGACTATTTACATCTTTTGCATGTAAGTGGGAGATAAGATGTACAGGCATTGGGGCACAGAGATTCTCCTTGCTCTAATGGAAAAGTCGAAGCTGGTAAGGGAGAAGATATGGAAGAGAGCAGGATGGAGGAAGCAATATCTTGTGGGACTGCTATTCTGGGAGTGTGGGTAGGGGAAAATCGGGGGAAAAATTGTAACTAAAAATCTGGCGGAAATGAATGATGTAAAATTGGAGTTAATAAAGCATTTGTTTAAATAAAAAAAAAAGAAAAAAAGAATAAAAAAAGAAAAAAGAAAAAAAGAAGAAAAAAAGAAAATGTTACTTCACATAGCTGGTTAGTGGCATCAGAGTAAAGAGTAAAACCTAGGCCTTGTTTTGCAATTCTTGGTGATTTTTTGTAAGAAACTTTGATTGTTGCTTTGAGATACATGCTTATTACCTAAAGGAATGATGTGAATAATACTATTATAATGTTTCTTAAATACTTAAGAAACAGTGAGGTCACACTATGAAGTTTTTTGGACACATTAAAAATCTCATAAAATTATCTTGATTCAACATCCCCATGATACCTAATCAATGCTAGTCATGGGAATATAGAATTCAGAAATCAAAGTATTCTGGAAAATCACCTAGTAGAATTGACTTATTTTTTCCCAAATGCTTTATTAACTTCTGGTTTACATCATCCATTTCCGCAATATTTTGAGTTATATTATTTCCCCATTTGTCCTCTACCCACCACACCAGAATAGCAGTCCCACAGTATACCCCCTTATCCAATCTGCTCTCTCCCATATTTTCTCTTATACGACTTTTGACTTTTCCATTAGGGCAAGGTTACTCTCTGTGCCCCAATGCCTGCATATCTTATATCCCAATTACATGCAAAATAGTATTGAAATAGTATATATATATATACATATATATATATATATATATATATACATATATATATATATATATATATATATATATATATATATATATATATATATATATATATATACACACACACACACACATATATTTGAAAGATTTAATTTAAAAACTTTGAAATTTAGATTCATTCCCTTCCTCTCTTGTCACCCACTCCTGCTGGGAAGATAAGCAATTCAGTATATGTCGTACATGTATAGCTATGCAAAACATTACCATAGTACCCCTCCCCTGCAACTACTTCCCCTTGCCTCTTCTACATGAGATACGCCTATCCCTGTCTCTCCCCATCTACTCACCACATTCTTCTCTCACCTCTTAACTTCACCCCTTAAGTATCATCCCTTTCCACCAAATTCGACATGTGCCCTCTATCCATGTATACCTGTAAACATATATACACACATTCACATATGTATTCATATGCCAGTATACCCTTCTTCAATTATTTTCATACTGAGAAATGTTTCATCAGTTACAGTTATTGATTTTCCATGTAGCAATGTATATAGTTCAACTTTCATAAGTTGCTTTTGATTTCTTTTCCCTGTTTGCCTTCTCAAGCATCTCTTGCTTCTTGTGTCTGAATGTTAAATTTTCTATTCAATTCTGGTTTTTCACTTAAGAATGCTTCAAAGTCCTCTAGTCTATTGAATGATGAAATTTTCCCCAAAACAAGATACTCATTTTTTATAGGTAGGTAATTCTTAGTTTTAATCCCAACTCCTTTTCTCTCTGGAATATCATATTCCATGCCCTTCAATCCTTTAGTGTAGAAGCTGCCAGATCCTTTCTTGTCCTGATTGCATTTCCATAATATTGAAATTGTTTCTTCCTGGTTGCTTGTAATATTCTCTCCTTGATCTGGGAATTATGGAAGCTGGCTACAATATTCGAAGGAGTTATCCTTTTGGATTTTTTTTCAGGAGGTGATCTGTGGATTCTTCAACCTTTATTTTCCCCTCTGGTTCTAAAATATCAGGGCAATTTTCCTTGAGAATTTCTTGAAGGGTGATTTCTAGGTTCTTTCTTTGATCATGGCTTTCAGGTATTCCAATAATTTTTAAATTATGTCTCCTGGATCTATTTTCCTGGTCAGTGGTTTTGCCCATGAGATATTTCACATTGCCTTCTGTTCTTTAATTTGTTTGGATCTGCTTAACAGCATCTTGATTTCTCATAACATCATTAGATTCCATTAGCTCCAGTCTAACTCTGAAGCAATGAATCACCTCAGTGAGCTTTTGAGATTCTTTTTCTATCTGGCAAATTTGGCTTTTTGAGGCATTCTTCTCCTCATTGCCCTTTTGGGCCTACTTTGCCATTTGAGTTAGTCTATTTTTAAGGTGTTATTTTCCTTAGTCAGGCTGTTGACTCTCATTTCATACTTTTCCTGTATCCTTCTCATTTCTCTTCCCAATTTTTCCTCCTCTTCTCTTTTTTGTTTTTTTTTTAAATCCTTCTTAAAGTCCTCTATGGCCTGTAACCCACTCAAATTTTCATTTGGGGCTTTTGGTGCAGGTGTTCTGACCTCACAGTCCTCCTCCTGTTCCATGCTTCCATCCTCTTTGCCCCCCAAATAGGAGTCTAATGTGGAATTATTCTGTTTATTTTGTTTCCTTTGCCTAGGCATGTTGATACTCAATTACTTGACTTTTGTGCTTGTTGCCACAGTAGGACTCTGCCACCAGACAGGGGAGCTTCCGTCCCAAACGTTGGGGTATTCTCAACTTCTGAAGGTATTAGTCAGGTGCTCTTTCTGAAGCCCCCACACACTCTGGCAAGCTCATCACACACCCCAAGACTTCAACCCCAGACCGCAATCCAGATCCAATAAGGTTAAAGCAAGAGCTCTTACCCCACATACTGATCGCCAGATCCCCCTACAGTCTGTAGGCCAGGAGCTGAAGCACCAACTGAAGCTGCAAAAAGCTGCTGTGCAGCGGCTGCTCTGCAGTTTCTTTCCCCTAGGGGAAGAAGATGACAGGCCCCCAAATACCGTTCCCACTGTCCATAGGGCACCAACCTCTCACTTTGTCCTAGGCATCTATGTGTTGATAATTTTGGAAAAGCCACAGAAGCTAGTGTTCTGGGGTCACTCCAGTGGGCTGGTGGTCTGGATTTCCTGGGTCTAAAACCTGCAACTCTTGTGGTCCTTGGCTCAGCTCCCAGAGCTGCCAGGTCCCAGACTGCTGCGCTGGTCCTTCCTGCAGAGCTGCTGGGCTGTCCTCAGCAGGAGGTTAGCTTCTCTGTGTCATTCCATGGGTCCTGTGGCTCAAGAGGTTGTTCAGAGTCCCCTTTTACATGATTTTGAAGTGGTGTGAACTGGAGCAACATGGAAGTGCTGTTGCTACTCTGCCATCTTGGTTCTGCCCCAGCAGTGACATATTTTAGAAAGGAGGAAACTGAAGTTCAGTAGAAGATAATGAATTCTTCATGGTTATTCACAGCTAACTTTGAATAAGTGGGAATAGTCAGTACCCAGTACACTGTGCAGTAACATTATCATGCAAATTTACATAAAATTTAAGTCCAAATGTAGCTGCACCATCTCTCTAAATCTACAGAGAAACAAAGAAACAAATTTAGAATAGAAAATAAGCAATAAAAAAACAACCAAAAACATGTTTCCAGTTCCCAACTCAAAGTACATTTATCATTCTCTAGGCACAGTTGGTTTTGCTGATGTCAGGTTTAAACACTGAATGATTGCGGCAATATCTACTATTGCCTCTCAGACATCCCACAGAGTAGTTTTCTGAACAGACCCAGAAAACATACTCTTTATTGAGTTAGGAAACAAGAATTCAAACCTCCATAAATACCACATTTTTTAAAAAACACTCATCTATGCTTGATTTAAACAAAAAGGGGAAATGAATTGAAGGGTATGTAACCAGTTGCCATTTTTACAAAGTATTTTTGTAGTAATAAAAACTCATCCCTGTATAGATAGATCAAAAATGTATACAAACCATGAGTTAAGGAGAAAATCTTTAGGCCATGGATAGTATAAGTATTAAATGGTGATAAGTGTAATTCCACCATTATCTGGTGCAGTAGTAAAAGTCTTTCTGGTCAGAAAACCTCCTCCATGATAGACATCACTGAAAAAAATATCATAGAGATGTATGAAGAACAAAAAAAAAATATGACATACTCCAGAAAAAGAATGAGTATAATAAATTAATATTATGTAGTAAAGGAAATGCATAAATAGCAAAAATAAATGCTATGAACTTCCTCATATATAAAAATTGAAAACGTAAAAGATCACCAGAATGGTTTAGAGGAAAAATTGTTAAAAATCAAAAGAAAATAAATGGGATAAGAAGTAATATAACATCATAAACTCAGAGTTGAAAAGGAAGTTTCCAAGTTAGAAAAGAAATTAGAGCTCTGAAAAAAGTAATCATTATAACAATACAGTAGAGAATTTAGTACAAAAAAAAGAAACAATCAACTACAGGTGCCTCTCTCTGAACGAGAAGAGTCAATTTGGAATACAAAATATCAGGGAAAAAAGAAAAAATAATTTTATAAATTAAAATAATAGACTGGAAAAACTCATAAGCTTACCAAAAGCTAAGTAAACTGAGCGTGAAGATAATATGAGAATAATCTAATAAAAATACACACACAGAAAATATTATACTTTGGACTCTTCATACTTGATGAATGACCAGCAATATGACAAAAAGGGAATATACAGTTTAAATTCAGTTCAGATACTATTTGTGTGATATTGAGCAAATTAATGAACCGTTACAAGGCTCAGTTTCCTCATTTGCAAAATGACACATTGGATTATAAGTCTTTTGATGTCCCTTCTTGCTTTAAATTTGTTCTTCTCAATCTAAGAAAAAGTACAACTCAAGAAAATCTTGACATTAAAAAAGAAACCCTAGATGTAAGTCAACAAAATATATCATGGTCAAACAGACAAAACATTATATGCAATCAAGAGGAAGGTCTTCACATACCAAAGAAAAAGTTAAAAATCATGTGAGGCTATTATTCATTTACAAAAAAGGAACAAAAACCACAGAATATTGATAATTATATTCTTAAAAGGAGAAACCAGCATGCACTCACAAAATGTATATTCTATAAAACTAAACTTAATCATCAAGAGAAAAATCAAAGCTTTTAGCAAAAGTGAGGAATTTAAGCTATACCTTCAAAGGAAATCAGGGTTAAACAAAGTGCTTATCATGCAAAACTCACCAAACAGCATAATGTAAAAATATAAGAAAGTGTAATTAGAAAGAGAAACTTAAGTAATAAAATCAATGCATTCATGCATCTAGAGGTAAATGAAAGTATAATATGTGTGCATGTGTTTTAGTTTAACAAAATTTTTAAAACTGAAGTATATCAAGAACAATAAGAAAAGCTATAGTGGTGGAAGAGAGTAGAGAGGATAAAGGGGTTTTAAAGAAGAATTAATTTGGACAGGGGCAGAGTCAAAATTGTGGGGTCAAAACAGCTCTTCCACAGCACTTCAGCTCACACCACTTAAAATTTAGGTAAAAAGGGATTATAAAAAAAACCCTGAAGATCCAGAACCCACAAAAAGACACAGAGAAGCTAAACTCCCACTGAGGACAGCCTGGTAGCACAGCAGGGAATGTCCAGGGCAGCACTCTGGGAGCTGAGCCCAGGTCCACTTGAGTCAGAGGTTTTAGCACCAGGGCTACCGGACCAGCAACCAGCAGGATGGAGCCCAGAACAGCAGGAGCTATGGTGTTTTTAGATTTATCAACACATAGATGCCTAGGAAAAAGTGAAAGGTCAGTGACCTGTGGACATTGGGACAGGTTGGGAGAGCATGTTGGCTTCTTTCCTTGGCACAAGAAGCTGCTGATTAGCTGCATACAGCCTGCCATGTTGCAGCTTCAGCTCCTGGCCTGCAGACTGTAGGGGGATCCAGCGATCAGTCTCGGGGTGATAGTAATCACTCTTGCTTTAACCTTCCTGGATCTTGATTGCAGTCTGGGGCAGAGGTCTTGGGGTGTGTGACCAGCTTGTCAGAGTGTGTGGAGGCTTCAGAGAGGGCACCCAACTAATACCTCCAGCAGCTGAGAAAACCCCAGCTTTTGGGAATGAAGTGCCCTGTCTGGTGGCAGAGTCCTACAGCTGCAACAAGCCAAAAGTCAAGTAATTGAGTGGCAACATGCCTAGGCAAAAGAAACAAAATTAACAGAAAATTTCAACGTTAGACTCCTATTTTAGGAGCAAAGAGGATCGAAGCATGGAACAGGAGGAGGACTGGGAGGTCAGAACTGCTGCACCAAAAGCCCAAAATGAAAATACGAGCTGGTTACAGGATATAGAGGACCTTAAGTAGCAGATAAGAGAAGTGGAGGAAAAATTGGGAAGAGAAATGAGAAGGATGCAGGAAAAGTATGAAATGAGTGTCAACAGCCTGACTGAGGAAAATAACACCTTAAAAAATAGACTAAGTCAAATGGCAAAAGAGGCTCAAAAAAGCAATGAGGAGAAGATTGCTTTAAAAAGTAGAATTTGCTAGGTGAAAAAAGAATCTCAAAAGCTCACTGAGGAGAATCATTCCTTCAGAATTGGACTGGAGCAAATGGAAAATAGTGACTTTATGAGAAATCAAGATGCTGTTAATCAGATCCAAACAAATGAAAGAATAGAAGGCAATGTGAAATATCTCATGGGAAAAACCACAGACCTGGAAAACAGGTCCAGGAGAGGCAATTTAAAAATTATTGGACTACCTGAAAACCATGATCAAAGGAAGAACCTAGAAACCATCCTTCAAGTAATTCTCCAGGAAAATTGCCCTGATGTTTTCCAGAGGACAAAATAGAGACTGAAAGAATCCACCAATCACCTCCTGAAAATGATCCCAAAAAGAAAACTCCTAGGGATATTATAGCCAGGTTCCATAATTCCCAGATCACAGAGAAAATATTACAAGCATCTATGAAGAAACAATTTGAATACTGTGGAAAAGCAATTAGTATAGCACAGGATCTGGCAGCTTCTATACTGAGGGATCAAAGGGCTTGGAATATGATATTTTGGAGGGCAAACGAGGTGGGATTAAAACCAAGAATCACCTACCCAGCAAAACTGAGTATCATGTATCAGGAGAAAATGAGGTCATTCAGTGGAATAGAGGACTTCCAAGCATTCTTGAGGAAAAAACAAAAGTTGAATAGAAAATTTGACATACAGAAACAAGAAGAAAGAGATGCTTGAGAAGGTATCAAGGAATAGAAATCATTATGATCTTATTAAAGTTGAACTTTTTACATTCCTACATGGAAAAAACGATGACTGTAACTGATGAAACTTTTCTCAGTATGAAAATATTTGAAGAAGGGTATATGGGCATATGAATACATATGTGAATGTGTGTATGTATGTATATATATATATATATATATATATATATATATATATATATACACATATACATGTATATATATATACATATATATACACACAAGCATATATATATATATGTTAATAGATATGCATAGATAGAGGGAAAATGTCAAATTTAATAGGAAGCGATGATATAGGTGGGAAGGAAGGCGGGGCGAAAAGATGGAAGCACCTACTTTGGAAAAGTATGGAATAGACCAAGTGGCTTCCAGTGGAAGGAAGGAAATGATTCTGGAATTCAAAGTTTTAAAATCAAATGTTTAAAAATATATAAATACTATTATTAATACTATTTTACATGTAATTGGGAAATGAGATATACAGGCAATGGGGCACAGAGATTCACCTTGCCCTACTGAAACATTCAAAGGGGCTATGGGAAAGAGCAGATGGGTTAATAGGATATCCCATGGAGCTGCTATTCTGTGGTGGGGGCTAGGGAATAAATAGGTAAAAAAACTGCAACTCAAAATCTGATGAAATGAATGATGCAAACCAGAAGTTAATAAGGCATTAAAAAAAAGAATTAATTTGATAAATATAATTATCAATGTATTTGTTACTGAATTAATGTATTTATTTGGTGCTTAAGATGTCAATGTGTAGGCAGAGCCAAAATGGGACAGTAGAAACAAGATTTCCACATCACTCTCACTTCCACCTCCTCTAATTCATGTAAAAAATTACTCTAAATAAACTTTGGAGCTAAAGAACCCACAGAATTACAGAGAGAAGCTAACTTTCCACTGAAGTCAGTCAGGCAGGCTGGCAGGAAGGGGCCAGTGAAGTTCTCTGGGACCTGAGCCCAGCCATGTGTGAGCCTTAGGTTTTAACCTCAGGTGACCACAACCAGCTGCCAGCTGGAGGGACTTCAGATCACCAGCAGCTGTGGTGGTTTCCAGAATTATCAACTCATAGATGCTAAGGGCAAAGTGAGAGGTCAGTGCAGTGTAGACTTTGGGAACAGGGCGTTTGGGAGGGTGGTCCATCCTTTGCTGCCTGGAGGGCAGAAGTGCTACTGCTGTGCAGCCACCACTGCAAGGTTGCTTTGGAGCTCTTGGCCTGCTCATTGTACAGGGACCAAGTGACCAATCTGAGGAGTAATCACTCTTGTTTAACCTGCCTGGATCTGAATCACTGTCTAGGGCAGATGTCCTGAGGTGCATGAACAGTTTTCCAGAGTGTATAGCAGTTGCTGAGAGGGCATCCTACCAATAGCTCTAGCAGCTGAGAAAGCCCCTGCTATTGGGAAAAAAACTCCCCTTTCTGGTAGCAGAATTGTACTGTGGCAAAAAGCTCAAAAGCCAAGTAACTGAATGGCAACATGAGCAAGCAAAGGAAGCAAACAAAGCATAGCAATCCAACTTTACACTCCTATTTTTGGGACAAAAAGGATAAAAGCATGGAACAGGAGGAAGACAACAAAGTCAGAACTCCTTCACTAAAAGCTTCCAAGAAAAAACATGAGCTGGTTACAGACCATAGAGGAGCATAAGAATATTTTGAAAACAAAATAAGAGAAATGGAGGAAAAATTGGGAACAGAAATGAGAATGATGCAAGAAAATTATGAAATGAGAGAGTCAACAACCTCACTGAAGGTAATAACACCTTAAAAACAGACTAACTCCAATGGGAAAAGACACTCAAACTGGCAATGAGGAGAAAAATGTCTTAAAAAGTCAAATTTACCAGATGAAAAAAGAATCTCAATAGCTCATTGAAAAGAATCATTCTTTCAGAATTAGATTGGAGCAAATGGAATCTAGTGACTTTATGAGAAATCAAGAAACTATTAAAATGATCCAAACAAATGAAAAAAAATAGAAGGCAATGTGAAATACCTCACTGAGAAAACCCCTGACCTAGAAAATAGATCCAGGAGAGATAATTTAAAAATTATTGGACCACCTCAAAGCCATGATCAAAAAAAGAACCGAGAAATCACCCTTCAAGAAATTCTGAAGGAAAATTGCTCTGATGTTTTAGAACTGGAGGGCAGAATAGAGGTTGAAAGAATCCACATATTGCCTCCCGAAAAAGATCCCAAAAAGAAAACTCCTAGGATTATTATAGTCAGATGCCTGCACTGAGGCATCTAAGGGCTTGGAATATGACATTCATGAGGTCAAATTGGGATTAAAACCAAGAATCACCGACACAGCAAACCTGAGTACCATGTTTCTGGGTAAATATGGTCATTCAATGAAATAGAGGATTTTCAAGCATTCCTGATGAAAAAAACAGAGCTGAATAGAAAGTTTGACATTCAGATACAAGAATCAAGAAAAGCATGAGAAGGTAGACAGGGAAAAGAAATCACAAGAAACTTATCAAAGTTGAACTACTTACATCCCTACATGGAAAAACAATAATTGTAACTTATGAAACTTTTCTTAGTGTGAGAATATTTGAATGGAATAGAAATGTGTGTATGTATATACATATATATGAATATATACCTATATGTCTATATAGGAGGCTATATGGGTGTATGAATATATATATGAATATGTGTATCTATGTGTACAGCTATACTTAGACAGAGGTACAGGATTAGTTGAATAGGAAGGGATGATACTTAAAAGGTTAAATTAAGAGGTGAGAGAGGCATGTAATAAGAGGAGATGGGGAGATATAGAATAGGGTAAAATATCTCACATAAAAGGCAAAGGAAAGCTGTTTCAATGGAGGGAAAGAACAGGAAGGAAAAGGGGAATGAGTCAACCTTACTTTCATTGAATTTGACTTAGGGAAGAAATGACATACACACTAAACAGGGTATCTCACCCTACAGGAGAGTAGGGTGGAAGTGGATGAAAGGGGGATGATAGAAGCGAGGGCCGGCTGGGCAGGAGGTAAGTTGGAAGCACACACTTTTGAAAGGTGACAGGATCAAAGTAGAGAATAGAACAAGTGTGGGCGGGATAGGATGGAGGGAAATATAGTTAGTATTTCACAATATATCCAAAATGGAAATGTTTTGCATAGCTACACATATATAACCTATATTGAATTGCTTATCTTTTTAGTAATAGTGGGTGATGAGGTAGGAAGAGAAAGAATCTTGAGTTCAAAGTTTTAAAATCAAATGTTTAATATATTCTTCTTCTTCTTCTTCTTTTTCTTCTTCTTCTTCTTATTATTATATTTACATGCAACTAGGAAATAAGATACTCAGGCACTGGGGCATAGAGATCCATCTTGCCCTCCTGGAAAGTTGGATGGGGGATGGGGGAAAATATAGGAGATAGCAGATTGGAAGAGGGGATATTCAGTGAGATTGCTGTTTTGGGGTAGTGGCTAGGGAAAAAATGGAGAGAAAATTTGTAAGTCAAAATCTTGTGGAAATGAATGATGTAAACTGAAAATAGACATAAAATTTAATTAAAAAAATAAAAGTCAATATGGTTTAATAGGATATAAAAACCAGTAGGAACTTGAAAAACAAGGTTAGCGCAACAATGAAAGGTTACTTTGAAAACATCCACTCCCAAAACTGAAACAGCAGTTCACAACTTTCATCTAGGGAAACTTAACAACCATACAAACAGTAGCAAGAACTGACATATCCAAAGCAGAAAGGGGCAAAAGGATAAAGGCTACAACTGAGATATTGGAAGAAAGCCTCAAGATTATTTATTTCTTGGTCACGACAAGAAGAGAAAATCCATAGCGTTTTCACAAGTGTTTGGTCCTAGGACCTAGGAAGATTAATCCAAGGTATCTGTGAAATGAGTAGGATTTTCAGGCCTGTGGTTATGCCAGAGATTTCAAAGGGTGCTGCAGAGGATGTAATAATAAGACAGGTATCTGGAAGATTCTATCATGGAAGGTTTTAGATATACAACAGTATGTGGTAGGGGGAGGTGTGTACAGAAAAGAGCAGAAAAACAACAACAACAAAAAGCAGTACCAGTCAGCAAAAATCCCCATGGATAAATCATAAACAGCTTGTTTGATGAGGAAAATTAGTTCCTTATAATATATTAGAGAAATAATCTAAGGGGCCAATGATTTAAGAGAAAAAAGTAGTGGCCTGGTCTTTCGAAAATATCTTCTGTTATTACTTTATCTGCTATGTGGTATGTGAGAGGCAGATGAGGTATCATAGTGAATAGAGGGCTAAGTCTAGAACCAGGAAGTCCTGAGTTCAAATGCAGCCTCATATGCTTAATAGACCCTCATAAAGTTAATCATTATCAGTCCTTCAGAGGACTTCTGCTGTGACATTAAGCTTCTAATCACATAGCATAGTGAATTCTCTATTCAGCAATAAAACAAAGCAAATCATTCAAGAAACTGAAACACAACATTCACAATAATATACCATAACAACTTATTACTAAGGTGGCCACATAGTCTTAAAAAAAGCATATGAATCAGTAAGTCACAATCTCTGCAATCAATACATAGTATCCAAGTAAAGTCCTCTTTCATCTTGATTTGAGGCTACCTTCTGAGCTTTCTTAAGCTAATCATACTTAAGGGGTAAGCATCCTTTAGAAAATCATCCTTAAGGGGTAGCAGAAAGTACAAATGCTATCTATCTCTAGGCCAAGTAAGTCAAAATCTCTTCAGTCAATACAGAGTACCAAAGTAAAGTCTTCCTTAATCTTGACTCAAGGCTGGCTTCCAAACTCCTTAAATCCTCTTTCACAGGCTGATCACTCCCAGATCTTACCTGGATTCACTGGATTCTTTCCTGGATTCACATATAGGCAACTCTCCATTCCTGTTCTCTATCTCAGCTCACAGGGACTGCTCCACTTCAAGCTCTTTCACAGTTTTTGCTTCTAGGAAAACAAAGCTTAACAGAGCTACAACATCATTTACATACATAAAGTGTAAAAGAGGCACAACTGTATTTACACTCATTACCAGCACCATCATCACAATGTACTTTCTATCTGACAAAGTAACATAAATCAAAAGACAAGGCTTCTGTTGGAGAAATCAAACACAAATAAACATCAAATTTCTCTCTCAGGACTTTTGTAAGGGCAGTAAAGTCTGCTTTTGAGGCTTCTGTAAGAGCAGTAAAGTGTTCTTTCAGGACTTCTGGAACAATAGTGAACTCTTTCAACAGACGACATTCTTCTGTCTGACAAAGTAACATCAATACAGACAGATCAATAGACAGAGTGCTAACAGAGTACCAACACCACAAACATTCTCTTTCTTAGCACAGCTCACTCCCTAGTCTGTTCAAGCTTTTCTCTGCTTTGCTCCTTCCTCCTCCTTCCTTCTTGTCCTGCTCTTTCAGCAAACTTCTCCCACCATGGACTCCATGTGATTATATTAGACCTATTAAGGGAAGGGAAGGTCTTCAAACTCCCTTAGTCCTATTAAGGGCAACTCAATGTATACTGTTTCCAACAGACACTCTTGATATAATCAAAAGTGAGGCTCAAAGGCATTTAAATAGGTGAAACAATCAGCAAAATTACTACTTTTTTGCCTTTACATTCCACCCCTCCAGGATCCTTGACCTTACAATCTAAATGGCCTTGTATCCTGGAACAAATAAAGGTACTATATTTTGTGAACCTGCCAAATATGCCAAATATGCAAAGTTATTTATAGTAGCAGTCTTCAGGAGAGCTGTTCATAATTGATTTTACAACACTGGGCAAGATGAATTACCTCTGTTTGTCTCTGTTTCCTCAGTTATAAAATGGTAGAGCTAGGTAGTACAAAGGATAAAGTTCTGTACCTGGAGTTAGGAAGACACATCTTTCTGAGTTCAAATCTGGATTCAGACAGTTAATGGTTGTGTGACCCCAAGTCAGCCACTTACCTTTGTTCAGCTCAGTTCCTAATCTATAACATTAGCTGGAGAAGGAAATGGCAAATCACTCTATTATCTTTACCAAGAAAACCCCAAAAAGAGTCACAAAGAGGTGGACACAACTGAAAATGAAATGAACAACAAAATGGGACAATAATGAATTTTACCTACTAAGTTTGTTGTAAGAATCAAATGATAAGTGGAAAGTGATTAACAAATGAAGCCTAACATATAGTAGCTGCTATAAAAAAAGTTGGTTATTTATTGTTGTTCTTTCTCTTTGAACTGGTATATCTTATTTCCTACTAGTAAAAACACAGAGATCAAATAAAGTTCATGATTAAGTGTTTTAATAGTGAATGTGGACATGGAATCTTAGAGTACTTTGAACCTATAGGACCTTTTGTGGGGAAGTAGTGGGGTTTATATGATAACTTCTTTGTGCAAGCATCTAAAATCTTCTACTTTAGTAAGAAAAAGAAAAAGTAAGTTATTTGGAGGTATGCTGACTTTAAAAAATAAATGTATGCCAGGTTGATTTTTCCCATTTAAAAAAAAAAATTAAACAAATGCTTTATTAACTTTGGGTTTACATCATTTATTTCCACCAGATTTTGAGTTACAATTTTTCCCCATTTTTCCCCTACTCATCACCCCAGAACAGCAGTCCCACAATATATCCCCTCATACAATCTGCTCTCTCCCATATCTTCTCCCATACCCCCTTCAACTTTTCCATTAGAGCAAGGTGAGTCTCTGTGCCCCAAAGCCTGCACATCTTATCTCCCAATTACACGCAAAACAGTATTAATAATTGTATTTATATATATTTGAAACATTTAATTTTAAAACCTCGAATTTCAGATCCATTCCCTTCATCGCTTGTCACCCATTTCCTCTGGGAAGATAAATAATTCAGTATGTGTTATACATGTATAGCTAAAAATCACCTACCCAGCAAAACTGAGTATTTTGGTTCGGGGGAAAATATGGCCAGTCATACAGTGGAATAGAGGACTTTCAAGCATTCTTGAGGAAAAAACAAAGTTGAATAGAAAATTTGAAATCTAGACACAAGAAGCAAGACATGCCTGAGAAGGTAATCAGGGAAAAGAAACCACAAGGAACTTATCAAAGTTGACCTTTTACATTCCTATATGGAAAAACCATAACTGTGACTGATGAAACCTTTCTCAGTATGAAAATAATGGAAGAAGGGTATATGGGCATATGAATACATATGTGAATGTGTTTATATATGTTTACAGTGATACATGGATAAAGAGCATAGGTTGAATTTGTTGAGAAGGGATGATACTTAAGGGGTGAAATTATGAGGTGAGAGAGGAGAGTGGCAAGAGGAGATGGGGAGAGACAGGGGGTGTAAACTATCTCATGTAGAAGAAGCAAGGGGTAGTGGCTGAAGGGGTGGGGTAGAATAGTGAGGCAAAAAGGCAAAAAGGCAAAACCATATTCTCATTGAATTTGGCTTAGGGAGAGAATGACATACATACTAAATGGGATATCTCACCCTACAGCAGAGTAGGGGGAAGGGGGATGATGGAGGGGAGGGCATTCTCAGGGGAGGGGAGGTTGGAAGTACTCACGATTGAAGAGGGACAGGAACAAAGAAGGGAATGGACCAGGTCGGGGGGTGGGATGGATTGGAGGGAATTATAAGCAGCCTTCTACAATATATCTACTATGGTAATGTTTTGCATATATTTTCCCATTTTTAAACTCTCAAACTCTTATATTTCTATAATATATAAGCAATTTTGTGCATGTGTGTGTGTGTGTGTGTGTGTGTGTGTGTGTGTGTGTGTGTGTTAGTTCTAGGAGAGTGGAATGCAAATGTACCTTCAAAGAACAATAGATTTAGAGTTGTAAGGGAATTTAGAAATTATATAATCCACTTCCTTCATTTTATTTATGAAGAGTTTAGGCTAAATGAAATCAAAGAGTGAGGAACAAGGGTAAGATTTAAACTCACTTTATTTGACTCCAAGTACAGTATCCTTCCCACTATATTAGGCTGACTCAATTTGCATTGACTTCCAACATGTATCAAATATTCCTAACATCAAATCTTTATCAATATCACAACAATCATATAACTGCTTATGGGTCACAAAGAATTTTCTAAGTATAAAATACATTAATATGTAATAATTTGCCATAACCCTATAAAACAGATTGCTCAAGTAATTAGAGGTTCCTAAGATTTGACTTAGATTAAATTCTAGATTGTAAACAGATTCTCTAATTTTATAGTTTAGGAAACTCAGCCCTGGAGAGTTGAAATGATGCCTCTTCCCCAGGGTCTCATAAGTAGTAGTGTCATAAGAAAAAAATATTAGAGAAATTGATTCTTTAAAGTCAGGTAGTAAGAAACGGAGCTGGGATTTAAATGAGGTCTTTGATCCCAAGTCACTATATTTAGTTGGTGAAATATAAATCTGCAAAAGAAATGTCTATTTTTTTTAAACAAATGCTTTATTAACTTCTGTTTTACATCATTCATTTCCGCCAGATTTTGAGTTACAATCATTCCCCGCCCCCGTTATTCTCCTACCCAACCTCCCAGAATAACAGTCCCACAACATATTGCTTCCTCCAATCTGCTCTCTCCCATACCTTCTCCTATACCCCCTTCGACTTTTCCATTAGAGGAAGGTGAAACTTTGTGTCCCAATGCCTGCACATCTTATCTCCCAATTATAAGCAAAACAGTATTAATAATAGTATTTATATATATTTGAAACATTTAATGTGAAGACCTCGAATTTCAGATCCATTTCCTTCCTCCTTTGTCACCCATTCCCTCTGGGGAGATAAATAATTCAGTATATGTTGTACATGTCTAGCTATGCAAAACATTATCATAGTAGATATACTGTACAAGGCTGCTTATAATTCCCTCCCACTCATCCCACCCCCCACCTGGTCCATTCCCTACATGATCCTGTCCCTCTTCTATAGTGGGTACTTCCAACCTCCCCTCCCCCCAAGGATACCCTCCCATCCATCATCCCTCCTCTCATCCCCCTTCCCCCTATTCTGCTGCAAGTTGAGATATCCCATTTAGTATGTATGTCATTCTCTCCCTGAACCAAATTCAATGAGAATGTGCTTTTGCCTTTTTTGCCTTCCTATACTCCTCCTCCCTTGCAACCACTTCCCCTTGCTTCTTCTACATGAGATAGTTTACCCTACCCTGTCTATCCCCATCTCCTCTTGCCACTTTCCTCTCTCACCTCATAATTTCATCCCTTGAGTATTCTTCCTTCCCAACAAATTCAACCTATGCCCTCTATCCATATATAACTGTAACCATATACACACAGATTCATATATGTATTCATATGACCACACACCCTTCTTCCATTATTTTCATAGTGAGAAAGATATCATCAGTCACAGTTATTGCTTTTCCATATAGGAATGTAAATAGTTCAACTTTGATAATTTCCTTTTGATTTCTTTTCCCTGATTACCTTCTCAGGCATCTCTGTCTTCTTGTGTCTGGATGTCAAATTTTCTATTCAATTCTGGTTTTTTCCTCAAGAATGCTTGCAAGTCCTCTATTCCACTGAATGACCATATTTTCCCCTGAAACAAAACACTCAGTTTTGCTGGGTAGGTGACCCTTGGGTTCATTCCCAGTTCTTTTGCCCTCTGGAATATCATATTCCATGCCCTTCGATCCCTCAGTGTAGAAGCTGCAGGGTCCTGGGCAAATATGATTGTGTTTCCACAATATTGAAATTGTTTCTTCCTGGCTGCTTGGAGTATTTTCTCCTTGATCTGGGGATTCTGGAACCTGGCTATAATATTCCTGGGAGTTTTCTTTTTGGGATCTTTTTCAGGAGGTGATCGGTGGATTCTTTCAACCTCTAATTTGCTCTCTGGATCTAAAACATCAGGGCAATTTTCCTTGACAAGTTCTTGAAGGGTGATTTCTAGGTTCATTCTTTGATCATGGCTTTCAGGTAGTCCAATAATTTTTAAATTATCTCTCCTGGATCTATTTTCCAGGTCAGTGGTTTTTCCCATGAGATATTTCACATTGCCTTCTAATCTTTCGTTGTTTGGATCTGCTTAACAGCATCTTGATTTCTCATAAAGTCATTAGCTTCCATTTGCTCCAGTCTAACTCTGAAGGAATGAATCTCCTCAGTGAACTTTTGAGATTCTTTTTCCATCTGGCAAATTCGACTTTTTAAGGCATTCTTCTCCTCATTGCCCTTTTGGGCCTCCTTTGCCATTTGAGTTAGTCTATTTTTTAAGGTGTTGTTTTCCTCATTCAGGCTGTTGACCCTCATTTCATACTTTTCCTGCATCCTTCTCATTTCTCTTTCCAATTTTTCCTCCACTTCTCTCATTTGATTTTTAAAGTCCTTCTTAAGGTCCTCTATGGCCTGCAACCCGCTCATGTTTTCCCCTGGGGCTTTTGGAGCAGGACTTCTGACCTCACAGTCCTTTTCCCGCTCTATGCCCCCAAAATAGGAGCCTAGGGTTGCATTTTTCTGTTTCCTTTGCCTTGGAATGTTGCCACTTAATTACTTGACTTTGGGGCTTGTTGCCACACTATGGCTTTAAGGCCAGATAGAGGAATTTTCATCCCGAACGTGTGGGGGGCAACTTCCATTTCTGGCAAGCTGTAAACCCACCCACAACTTCCACCCCAGATCACAATCCAGATCCAGGGAGGTTAAAGCAAGAGCGATTACCCCCCAAAGACTGATTGCTGGATCTCCCTACTGTTTGCAGGCCAGGAGCTGGAGCTGCCTCTGAAAACTACAAAATGGCATGTCTCCTCAGTGGCTTCTAGTCCCCAGGGGAGGGAGTCAACACATTCCCCAAATACTGGTCCCAAAGTCCATAGGATACTAACCTCTTACTTTGTCCTAGGCATGTCTATGTTGATAATTCTGGAGTCTCCACAGCTGTTGGTGTTCTGGGGTTCCTCCAGCAGGCTGTTGGCCCTGCCGCCCTGGGGCTAAAACCTCGGCTCACGCGGACCTCGGCTCTGACTCGGCTTGGCTTCCTGTGCTCTGCACGCTGCTGGCTCCCAGACTGCTGTGCTGGTCCTTCCTGCAGGGCTGCTTGGCTGTCCTCAGTGGGAGGTTAGCTTCTCTGTGTCGTTCTGTGGGTGCTGGGGCTCCAGAAGTTGTTCAGAGTCCCCTTTTACATACTTTGGGGGGAATCTGGGGGCAGAGTGGCTTGGATGAGCTGTTTGTACTCTGCCATCTTGGCTCCGCCCTCCCCCCCGTCTATTTTTAATAAAAAGAAGTTAAAGTCTAGATGGAAGGGGAAAAAAAACGTTACATTTCTGCTGGTTTATGACATCTAAGAAAGAAAATCCAGTTCTGGGAATGGTTTGTATATTGGTAGTTTCATGCAGAAAGGGCAATACAGAAATCTATGTCATTATACTCAGAATGTAGCTTCATCCAATTCCATTCTTCCTTGAATGAGTAGACTGGAGACTGACATTTGACATATCCCTATTGTTAAGATGATATCTCCTGTATAATTTCAATTCAGTTATAATTTTTCAAATTGTCATAGACTAATATATCTTAAAGTACATTATTTTAGTGATCATTTCCACCCACCCACTAACAGAGCACAGCCTTAGACTCCATTAATCATCTCTGTTAGATGTATTCTTCCAAATATTCACATATATAAACATATATGCATACATATATGTGTGAAGGTGTATGCATGCATATATACACATACATACATGCATATCTATATCTGTCTTTATATCTCTTGCTCTGTATACATACATGCACACATATGTATATATGTATATACACATATGAATACATATGTAATCTACACATCTTTCTGAATTACCTGGAGTCTTCTGAATACTTATAATATATGTTACCTTATCATATTTGAAAATGATATATCATATATGTGTATATATGTATATTAAGATTCCCATTGATGCTCTGTAGATGTTCTTTAGCTATGTCAGGATAGCCAAAGATGTTTTCTCTGTCAAATATATCCATCCATCAAATTCTTTTATTCCTGCAATTCTTTGAAAAAAAATCCAATGTGCTAAATCCCAGAATGTTAAGTCCATATTAAGTCTAGTGATTATATGTTTTAAATTTTTCTATCATCTATTTTTGATCATTTTCTCTTTTTGTGTCTCTTTAATGCTTCCAATGAGATCGTGTTTTTTCATCTTACCTTTGGGGGAAAAATGCATCAAAAGTCAGAGTCATTTAATGCCATTCCTAATATATTATATGATTCCTACCACCACTATCATCTCTTTTACTTTTTGCTGATTTTTCTTAGCATGTACTTGCCCTGTCTTTTTTGCTACCCTTGCTTTTTCTCTGGAAGGCTTAACAGCACTCAGTAGAATTGCCAAATCAAGAAAGTGCTCAGCTAACACTAAAATGCAAAACTATGTGTTCAACCACAAAGGAAAGCAAAAGCTATTTGAACAATATTTTATTAGCATAAAAATACATGTATTTCAGGGAAGCACACTTTTAGTCAGTTATATTTCTCTTCTTTTTTCTTTACTGTGGCAAGTTATTCTCTTTAAGCATTGAACTCTTTTGACATTATATTTGCTCCACCAAGTAGATTTATATAGAGACCTTGCCCACAAAGTTGTATGACCTAAGAGAAATCAAAAAGCAAAATTCCAAGCAAAGAGAAGATCCTTTGGTGAAATGATAATAACAGAAAGGAGACCATTAATAATGGTGTTACTAATTGTTCTTATCACAGTATACATTATAATGATCTGTACAAGGGAAAATTTGCATAGTTTCTTCATCTATTCTGAGGGAATAGCCAACAATGTAGGAAACAGGATATATATGGCAGTGAATCACTGTTCTTCTTCTAAGTCCAAGATGAGACTAAGTCCAAGATTTTGTGAATGTTAAAAAAAAATTCTACATCTTGTTCAACGCTGCTTAAAAAGTTCAATCACATATGACCATTTCTCTTTTTCTGAGGATAAAAAAGAAAAGAAGAATGCTTCCAGATAATCAAGGGTCATGCTTCCAAATTGCTTTCTTCTGTTTCATGCTTCTTCAAGGTGGTCTCTCCACCACTAAAATTTACAGTTAACAGTCAGGATCCATCAGCCTTTATGATAGCTAGCTCCTTGCCACAGAGGACAGAAGGTTTGAATCAATCATTTAATTGTTTTTTTCTTGCTCTTTCACCAACACCTCATATATTGTCTGATAAGCTACTAGAAATCTCTTTCTAATTTGTTTTCTTAGGTTTTCATAAGGTCATTTCTAAATTGGAATTAAAGAGAAGAGGGTGAGTTTAGAAACCCATTCTCTTGAAAATAAAATTATCTTTGTTTTAAACTTTGAAGATGCTGAAAAGAATATTAATATAAGCTAAGTATTTTGTTAAATGAGGAAAAAGTCATTGGATAATATTTAATAAGTACTTTGAATAAATCAACGTAGTTATGATTTCATTAAACTACAAAGATTTTATATAAACTAAATCAATGGGGAAATATAGAGAAAAGATTTATGGATGCAACATTGTATTTGGATGCAACACTGTGTACCTATAGAAAAGGGTCAAAACAAATATAATATCCTGGAAAGGTTTAATCTTGCAATTATAAGGAAAGTCTTAATTTTTAAATTTCCATCCTTCATAAGATTAATATATGCATATATTTGAATCTAAAATGCCTTTTTGTTTCATTCTCCAAAAAAATAATCATACTTGAAAAAGCAGCACCAAGCATAGATTTTCTTATTCATTAATTCTGTGATCTATGCATATGCTTTCCATTTGGAAAGTTAATTGACAGAAATGGTAGAGGATAATGGAAAGGAGAATAGGCAGAGAGAATAGTGACTTGTGGACCCTCAGAAGTGACCAGAAAAGCTGAACCAGGAATTGGATATTTAGAGGAGAAGTCTTGATTCTTTGCTTCTTTTTTGCCAACTAGTGACAATCCTTACATTTCTTTATATACCTAATGGCATCTAGCAGGGAGCTTTAATTTTATAACAAATTTAATTGCTTTAATAAATTAATTTGCTCATCAGTTGATTGGTATTCTTCAGAACTATTTTTTTTTATTTCAGTTTAGATCATTAGTTAAATCTAGTAAGCCTTACTTCAAAGAAAGTATGGGTAACCTAGAAGAAATTATTAATCTTAGATCTGAAGGACTGTGGGGTAGATCACAAAAGTTCTAGGTCTAATTTAGGATTTAAGATAAGTTTTAGTATGGAATTAAAACCCGTGTTTTGTGATAAGCTTGAGGACACCTGACTAAGAAAACTCTGTTTTCTCTAAATTTTTTCTTACTGTGGAGGTCAAGTAAGTTAATTTCCCTTGAAGAAATTTTAAATTCTGGTATAGAGAGTACCTCAAATTTTTAAATGTTTCAAATATAGTTATATATTATAAATGTTTCAAATGTTATAAATGTTTCAAATATAGTTATAGTTACAAAGGCCTGGGACTATAATGGGGGTTCTTCACCTGAGGGTGGTGATAGGGTTTTCAATGTTTTATTTCAGCATATATGGGTTGTTATCTAATCCTGTGTACTTAATTTGATGAACTAAAAAACCATCATTCTTTGAAGGAATATATATATATATATATATATAATGTGTGTATGTGTGTCTTTGTCTATGTCTGTGTCTGTGTTTGTGTGGTGTGTGTGTGTGTGTGTGTGTGTGTGCCTCACTAAATTCTCAAAAGGGTCCATGACACATAAAAACATGACACATAAAAAGTTTAATAATTCTTGTTCTAGGGAATAGGAGAAATCCTGCCTCATCTCCAGATCATTCCTGATCTTAAGAATGAACTACAGAAGGGGCGACTAGGTGGTTCAGTGAGTAGAACATTGGCCCTGGAGTCAGAAGGAGCTGAGTTCAGATCCGGCATCAGACAATTAACACACACACAAACAAACAAACAAACAAACAAAAACCTAGCCGTGTGACCTTGGGCAAATTACTTAACCCCAATTGCCCTCCAAAAAAAAAAAAAAAGAATGAAGTACAGAATACCAAGTATAGTTTTCTTGCTCTCTCTCTCTCCTTATCTCCAAATTTTAGAAACCCTAGATTCCTTTAAGACTCAATGCCACCTCATGGTTCATTTCATTGGTTATAATTCTCCTTTACAACATGACTAATATGAAAATACGTTTAATGTGAATGTATATGTAGAACCTATAGCAGATTGCATGCCATCTTTGTGTGGGGGAAGCAGGGGGAGAAAATTTGGAACTCAAAAGCTTGTGGGACTGAATGCTGTAAACTGAATTTTATATGTGTGTGTATGTATTTATGTATGTGTATATATATAGATATATGTGTGTATGTGTATAATATATGTATAAATATACATATGTCTGTGTCTGTTTGTTTTTAAAGGCTCAATGCTACCTTATTAAGGAGGCTTTTCCCAGTCCCTTCCAATTCTAGTGCCTTTCCCCTATAAGATTAACTTTGGTCCATTCTGCAGGTATGTTGTATAGTTTGTACTTTTTTGTGTACAAATTTTTTCTCCTATTATTATGCAAACTTCTTGATGGCTACATTGTTTACATATTTTCTTTTTGTAGCCTTCCTATCATCTGAGTTTGGAGAGTAAAGAGAAAAATGAAAGGGAAGGGTATTCATTCTTTCCTTTTTCTTTTACTCTTTATTATGGGTATTACTGGCTGGGTCCTGATGTTTCCTGTGTCCTTCCACCAGGATGTTTCTTTTTTTCATAAACTTCAACATATATTTTAATTCAATCTTTTGTTGTTTTAAAAAATCCAGTAAGTCATCATCTCTGAACATAAATTTACTTTGAAGTCTTACTTGGAAGTGTATAAATTTGTATAAATTTTGTACATGCTACTCTTGTATATGTTATTTAACATATTGGATTTAGGGCTTATTATGCATTTCTTATTAAATTATTTTTTTAGAATTTACCTATTAAAAAAAGAATTTACCTATTTTTAGTTTTCAACATTCATTTGCACAAGATTTTGAGTTCCAAATTTTCTCCCCATCTCTCCCCTACTCCATACTCCAAGATGGCAAGCATATAGATTACTCCTTACCCCACTTTGACCTCTCATATCTCCCTCCCATTCCTTCCCTTCCCCATTTCCCCTTGATTTCTTATAGGGAAAAATGGATTTCTATATCCCATTGCCTGTTTATATCATTTCCTGGTGGCATGTAATAACATTTTTTTTTAAATATTTGTTTTTAAAAGTTTGAGTTCCAGATTCTCACTTTCCCTGCAATTCACTATAGCTTATACATGTGAAGTTATGCAAAACATTTCCACAGCAGTCATGTTGTGAAAGACTAACTTTATTTCTCTCCATCCTATCCTACCCCCATTTATTCTACTTTCTCCTTTGACCCTGATCCTTTTCAAAAATGTTTGCTTCTGACTACTCCTTTCCCCAATCCACTAACCCTTCTATCATCCCTTCTTCTTATATACTTCTCCCCTACTTTCTTGTAGGATAAAATACCCTAATGAGTGTGTCTGTTACACCAAATGCAATGAGAGTAAGGTTGACTCATTCCCTTTCACCTCCTTGCTCCTCCCCTCCATTGTAATAGCTTTCTCTTGCCTCTTTTATGTGAGATAATTTACACGATTCTGTCTCTCCCTTCCTCCTCCCAATATATTCCTCTCTCACCTCTTACTTTTATTTTTTAGATATCATCACTTCATATTCAACTCATCTTGTGCCCTCTATGTATACATGTACACATACACCCATACACTCACCTATATATATATATATATATATATATATATACATATGTGTATTTTTACATATACATAAATACATATATATTCTCTTCAATTCTCTTCATACTGAGAAATGTCCCTTGAGTTATAATTCAACATTCATAAGCTCCTTTTGATTTCTCTTTCCACTTTATCTTTTCATATTTCCCTTGCTTCTTGTATTTGAAAGTCAAATTTTCTGTTCAGCTCTGGTCTTTTCCTCAAGAGTGCTTAAAAGTCATCTATTTTACTGAATGTCAATATTTTCCCCCTGAAATATTATACTCAGTTTCCCTTCATAGGTTTTAATCTTGGTTTTAAACATCACTTCTTTGACTTCTGAAATATCATATCCCAATACCTGCAATCACTTGATGTAGAACCTGCTACATCTTGTGTTATCCTGATTGTGTTTCCAAAATACTCAAAGAGTTTCTTCCTGACTGTTTCTTCCTGACTGTTTGTAATATTTTCTCCTTGAACTAGAAGCAATGAAATTGAGCTATAATATTCCTAAGAGGTTTTTTGGTGGATCTTTTTCAAGAGGTGATAGGTGAATTGTTTCCATTTCTATTTTACCCTCTGTTTCTAAAATATCAAAGCAGTTTTCCTTGATAATTTCTTGAAAGATGATGTCTAGTTTTTTTTTTTTTTTTTTGCTCATGACTTTCAGGTAGTCCAATAACTTTTAAATTATCTCTCCTGAAGCTAATTTTCCAGGTCAGTGGTTTTTCCAATGAGATATTTCATATTGACTTCCATTTTTGTCCTTTTGGATCTGTTTTTAATATAACTTGATTTCTCATAAAATCATAAGCTTCTATTTGCTCAATCTAATTCTTAAATAATTATTTTCTTCATTGTGTCTTTGAAGTTCCTTTTCCATCTGGCCAATTCTGCTTTCAAAGCCATTCTTCTCCTCATTGTCTTTTTGGATCTCTGTTGCCATTTTTAAGGTGTTATTTTCTTCAATATTTTTTGTGGTCTCCTTTAGCAACCTGTTGACTCATTTTCATGATTTTCTTGCAACACTCTCTTTTTTCTTCCCAATTTTTCCTCTACTTCTCTTACTTGATTTTTAAAATCCTTTTTGAGCTCTTCCATTAACTTCATACTTTTCTTGGAGTCTTTTGATGCAGGAGTTTTGACTTTATTGCCTTCTTCTGGTTCTATGGTTTAATCCTCTTTGTCACCAAAAAAAAAAAAAAAGATTCTACACTCTAACTTCTCTTCCTCTGTTTGCTCATCTCACTATAGAAATACTTGACTTTTGAACTCTTTACCATGGTAGAACTCTGCTCCCAGTGTGGAGAGTGCTGTGTCCCAAATTTCTGTGGTTTTGCACAGCTGTTGTCAGAGCTTTTTCTAGGCTCCTGCCTCAGAACTGTGAGGAAGATTACCTCTCCATAGCCTCAACAAGCTGTTCTACACCAGCAGTCCTCACCCCAGGAACACTACACAAGACTGCAACCCAGATCCAAGAAAGGCAAAACAAAAGAATCCTGCCTCAGTGCCTGTAGAGAGATTCCTGGAATTGCCATCTTATCACTTGCTTGGTAACCTCACCATCATTGTGCTGGAGCTCTGGAAGCATTCACCATAGCAGCAGCTGCAGCCTCCACCACCTCTGCCACCCCAGGGTAGGGGCCAGACCATGTTCTTCTCTCGCCCAATTCCAACAGTTTCCTCACTGACCTTTTACTTTCGTTTTGGCTTTTATGGTTTGAGAAGTCTGGGAACTGCCACAGTTGCCAATGATATGATCCCTTGAGGTCTGCTCTAGCTGGTCTGTGCTGGGATGGTCCACATGGAACTATTCTCCACTCCTAGCCCAGTGTGAGTTCTCTCTTTCTCTCAATTTTCTTGGCTTTCCTCAACTGGAGACATATTTCATTTTGTCATTTTGTGGGCTCTGTAGCTCTAGAGTAATTTTTACAGGTATTTGAGGTAATTGTGGATGATCTCAAGTAAGTTCCTGCTTTTACTCTGCCATTTTGGCCCCACCAGTAAGTTTCTGCTCTCTAGTCACTACCACATTCTTTATTCCTGCATAGAGACTTATATGCATAAGTTTATGTATGGAAGGTGGACCTTGTCATATATGAAGATTTTATAGAGGTGAGAAAGTAGGTATAGGAATTGGAGCACTAACATTTTGTCATTATCCTTTTTTGGTAATATGAGCCATGATTTATTATGTTCATGAGGTATCCTCCCTTATTTTAAAAATTGATTCCTGAGTGATTACCTGAATGAATCAGGAAAGCTACCTATTGCCTTCAGTTCTCACGTTTTTGATTTGGACTCACACACTTTGGACTTTCATAGCTTGACTATGAAAGTCTGAATGTAGTATTTCTACTATCATTATTAATAACAAAAACAGATTTCAGTAGAAATGAGTTTACATCTGTTTCATTTTGAATCTACTCTTATCCTTCCAATTGTATTCTAAAATTATGTTGTCCTTGGCTACTGTAACATTTTGCTTTGCAAGAAAATGAAGTATATGCTGGCTGGGGAAGATTCCAGGCTGTGTAGGTCTGCTTTTTGTGGTCATTTTCCCACATGAATTAAACTTTACTGAGCTGTAGTACAGAAATCAATATGGAAAAAATTAGAATTAAAGTAACATAATATGCAAAAATAGTGCCAAACTGGATATATGATCTGATTATAAAAAGTCACCCCATAAAATTAGAAGAGAACAAGATCAAGATAAATTAATAACCAAACAAATGTTTAAAAATGGTTAGTAAAGTTGAAATAGATATTCTTGATATCATAAACTGAAAAGCTTTTGCATGAACCAAATAGAGTACAGCTAAGTTAAGAAGGGTAAATGTTAAATGGGAAAGAATTTTTGTATCAACTATTTCTGGTGTAGATTTTAGAGATGATAAATTAAGAAAAAACAGAGATATTTAAAACCAAGAACTATCCTCCATACAAAAAAACCTAGAATTTTACAGGATGAAAAAAAGAAAACCATAAATTGTAAAGGCATAACTTTAACCCTGCTGATTATGATCAGTAGAATACCCATATTGATGAATTTATGAATCCATCTTAGTATATAAGTAAACCTAGAAACTGGCAGCTATATACATTAGCATAAGAATTGGACTTACATGGACAGCTTGGTCATAAGAGGGAATCAGGCAAATGGAGTAGGATCTTAGCACAAAAAATGACTTAAATTTCATTAGCATTCTGATTCTTCACCACATTAGCCTAGAAAAGAACATGCTGTAGATGATGTGAATCTCTGGGTCTGCTTCTGTGCTACAACTAGAGCCCAAAGCTATGGCTCTATCAGTACCATGAAGTAATACATTATGAACCAAGGAGTCTTGGCACTATAGTATTCAGCAAACCCCTATCTGCCAAGATATATGTGGCAATCTGGCAAATTTTTCTGATACCTTAAAATGGCACAAAGAATTACAAACTAACATAAAACAAAGGTTTGAAATCATTGCATTGATTCTTCTGCCTCTCAAAAGTTATGTGATATGTGAATTTATCTGGTTCAATCAAAGAACACCTAACAGTTGTTTAGATTAAAATCTGATTGTTAGCTGCAGAAACTTAGCTGTCCTTGGGAGAAAAAAGGGTGAATTAATATACAAAATTCAAATAGCAATAACAAATGTGACTATAGAAAAATAGTAGAACAATGAGGTATTAATACTTTAAAATGAAACCATCAGTTAAACATTTGTTTACACATCGCTTTGCTCACAACAACACTGTAAAGTAGGAAACATTAATGGGATTACCCACATTTTACAAAGAAGGGAAATGAGGCTGTGTGATAAAGTGAATTTACTCATTGTCACAAAGTTGTGTTGCAGTCAAGATGAAAACCCAGGTTTTTTGATACCCTTTTCCTTGCTCCTTCCATTATACCACATGGTAGAATGCCAGACATGTGAAGTTGTTGGTTTTATATTTATTTTTTCAATGATATTCATATCCTTTCACATAAAGTTTGAATTGCCCTCAAGAGCCACCCTACGGCTAATTTAACCACTGTTTTAATGCCTAGTTGTGAACTATAAATTCAAAGGACAGTAGATAGAATGGTTTCATTTTATTCCAAAGTTATTGAAATCATTGAAATTCCACAATGGTTCAGGTTGAATTGAATCATTTTACACACCTTTTTGATGACTTAATTAGAAATTAATTTTGTCTTTTATAATTAAAAATATTTGATTTCACATATTCAAAATCCAAGTTCGAAACACAGTAGTTCACCCATATGAGAGATCTAGTAATATGTATTTTCAGAAAATGTTAAATGTTGAAATAAAGAAAAAAGTTGCATAAAATATAATTAAAGGCTGTTGTTTTCCACCCTTCTTTCCATTCGTCTATTATCCTTTCATAAAGATTGGGGCTAGCTAGTATATTAAGCTTTGAGACTCTAGTACAGGATGAATTTTTCTTAATACTATTTTCTGTCAGGTATATCACAACTTAATCTCTATGTTACTAAGGTTAGTGGTTCATTTTGGCTCTTTGCTCTCTTATTTCTCACATCCAGATTTACCAAATCAGCCTTTGTAACATCATTTGCCCCCACCATCTCCTTCCTTTTCAAAGACTCAATCCCTAGGTTCAAACCATAGTTACCATAAAACTGAACTATTTATTCCAGTATTGTTCTATCTAGTTCTTCAATTTCCATTTTTCTCCTTTAAAGTCAATACTTAATGCTTCTTCTAAATTAATTGTCCTACTCATAGATCCAGACACATCCTCCATTCAAAATTCTTTAATAACTACAAATTGCCAATGAAATAAAGTTCACATTCTTCAGTTTGAAATTAAAGGTGTTTTTATGCTATTTGCCACTCTCCATATATGCCTAATCTAATTCAACAAACATATTAAACTTTTATTACTATATGCAAATCTCTATTAATGATAACAAAAACCAAAACAAAAAAGTCCCTTACCTCCAAAATCTTGTACTCATCCTGCAGTTTCTTCTGCTCAATATGTCACTTATTCTTGTGGTTAACAGGCACCTCTAATCTATTAATATTCCACATCATAAAAAGCTCAGCTATTTCAAATGTCATCTCTTTCCTTAAACCCTCCTAGTTCTTTTTCAATTGTGTTTCAAATAGTATTTCAATTGTAGTTTCTTTAAGGCCAATTGTGGACTCTATGCTTATTGGCTGAGAACTTCCTCTAGGTCATAGAATGTTCATCACCAGAGTAGTCCCATAATGAGGAATATTATAACCATGTCAACTCTTGATTATCATTTACCAGTCATAGAAGGCATATGGCAGCCTGGTAGAGAATGTCAAAACCAAAAATCCTTGAAATATTCAAGTATAAAATGTGTATCATATTTGCATCCTAGACAATATGCTCAAAGAAAGCAGAGACCATTGGAAAAAAAAAACTACATAAAAGTTATGGGAGGGACCTATTAAATTAAATACCAAACCAAATCAAAGTAGTGTAGTAAAAATACTGGACCTAGAAACAAATCTGGGTTTAGATCTCAGATTCTGTACTGATCAGTGAGTCCATCGGCAAAAAAAAAAAAAAAAAAATCACTTTTGCCCTAAGTTTCCTCATTGGTGAAAAAAGATGATTGAACTAAATGACCTCTAAGATCTATTCTAGCCCTCAATCTCTCTGACTCTATAAATCTATGGTTTGTGTGTCCCTAGAATTATAAATTTTACTGGAAAAATCTTCCACTTAAAGGTGACCACAGTATATTTTATCTTGAATTCTACTGTCCAAATATTTTTCTTCATTAGTGGATTTGGCTTTTTTAAAGTATTTGAAGTATTTTGGACTTCGAGAAGATGGAGTCTAATTATATGCTAATAAACTAAAGCTGTATTGGACATTATAAAATAAATTAGGTGTTAAGAATATGGAGTAGTAAAAGATATAGGATTTTAGTACATTCAAGGGGATACAAAATACTTTCTTATTAGGAGGAAACTGGAGCTAATGACCAAAGTGTTTCCAATGTGCACTCCATCTGTTGAAATCTGAAAGCTGAGGTTACACTTCTTTAAATTAGAAAGTAAATTTTAAAGAGACAATAATAGCATGTGCTATTATGCTAGGTTTCCAAAATTGAGGCAAGAATCTCCCTCCCACTCCATAAAAGAGATGGTATTGTCTACTTAGAAAGATTACTACAAACTTTGATGAATGTGGCCAAAATAATGCTAACTTTTGAATAAACCAGGATAAAAAAGACCTCTAAGACATATTCATTTGTTTAAAGAAACAAGTGAAAATAGTTTTTAAGAAATTAAACAGAAAAACCTTAAAATGCTGAAAAATTACTTATGTAAACACAATTTGCACAGAAAATAAAGGAATGGATTTGGACATTCTTTAAGGTAAAACAGCAGATTTTTATTCATTCAAGGATTTTAAAAATTGGCTTTCAACCAACTCCTTCTCAATAGTTATTCCATAGTGTTATAAAATTTTTACATATTCCATTTAAGGAACAGAAACCTCACTTTCTACACATGTCATTTGAAAGGCATTCACATGAGTATTCAATTAAAAGACCTGGCAAGAATAACAGGCTTAGTCATCTCTGTCTGATTTTGAACCTGTGCTTCCAGGGAGGCTAATTTTCCCAACCTAGCCCATTAATGTCACTTAGAACATCTCATTAGTTCTTTGGAAATCTTGGAGAACATCATGGGAGATGGCATAAAGGATATAATAGATTTCATATGTTTTTTTTTTCACTTTTTTTTTCTTTATTAAACAAATACTTTATTAACTTCTGTTTTACATCATTCATTTCCGCCAGATTTTGAGTTACAATCATTTTCCCCCCATTATTCCCCTACCCAACCTCCCAGAATAGCAGTCCCACAAGATATCGCTTCCTCCAATCTGCTCTCTCCCATACCTTCTCCCATACCCCCATCGACTTTTCCATTAGAGGAAGATGAATCTTTGTGTCCCAATGCCTGCACATCTTATCTCCCAATTATAGGCAAAAGAGTATTAATAATAGTATTTATATATATATTTGAAACATTTAATGTTACGATCTTGAATTTCAGATCCATTTCCTTCCTCCCTTGTCACCCATTCCTTCTTGGGAGATAAGTAATTCAGTATATGTTGTACATGTCTAGCTATGCAAAACATTATCATAGTAGATATATTGTACAAGGCTGCTTATAATTCCCTCCCACTCATCCCACCCCCCACCTGGTCCATTCCCTACATGATCCTGTCCCTCTTCTATAGTGGGTACTTCCAACCTCCCCTCACCCCCAAGGATGCCCTCCCATCCATCATCCCTCCTCTCATCCCCCTTCCCCCTATCCTGCTGCAGGTTGAGATATCCCATTTAGTATGTATGTCATTTTCTCCCTGAACCAAATTCAATGTGAATGTGGTTTTGCCTTTTTAGCCTTCCTTATTCTCCCCTCCTTTGCACCCACTTCCCCTACATGAGATAGTTTACCCTACCATGTCTCTCCCCATCTCCTCTTGCCACTTTCCTCTCTCACCTCATAATTTCATCCCTTGAGTACTCTCCCTTCCCAACAAAATCAACCTATGCCCTCTATCCATATATAACTGTAACCATATACACACACATTCACATATGTATTCGTATGACCACACCCCCTTCTTCCATTATTTTCATAGTGGGAAAGATATCATCAGTCACAGATATTGCTTTTCCATATAGGAATGTAAATAGTTCAACTTTGATAAGTTCCTTTCGATTTCTTTTCCCTGATTACCTTCTCAGGCATCTCTTACTTCTTGCGTCTGGATGTCAAATTTTCTATTCAACTCTGGTTTTTTCCTCAAGAATGCTTGAAAGTCCTCTATTCCACTGAATGACCATATTTTCCCCTGAAACAAAATACTCAGTTTTGCTGGGTAGGTGACCCTTGGGTTCATTCCCAGTTCTTTTGCCCTCTGGAATATCATATTCCATGCCCTTCGATCCCTCAGTGTAGAAGCTGCCAGGTCCTGGGCTATTCTGATTGTGTTTCCACAATATTGAAATTGTTTCTTCCTGGCTGCTTGTAGTATTTTCTCCTTGATCTGGGGATTCTGGAACCTGGCTATAATATTCCTGGGAGTTTCTTTTTGGGATCTTTTTCAGGAGGTGATCTGTGGATTCTTTCAACCTCTATTTTGCCCTCTGGATCTAAAACATCAGGGCAGTTTTCCTTGAGAATTTCTTGAAGGGTGATTTCTAGGTTCTTTCTTTGATCATGGCTTTCAGGTAGTCCAATAATTTTTAAATTGTCTCTCCTGGATCTATTCTCCAGGTCAGTGGTTTTTCCCATGAGATATTTCACATTGCCTTCTAATCTTTCATTTGTTTGGATCTGCTTAACAGCATCTTGATTTCTCATAAAGTCATTAGCTTCCATTTGCTCCAGTCTAACTCTGAAGGAATGAATCTCCTCAGTGAACTTTTGAGATTCTTTTTCCATCTGGCAAATTCGACTTTTTAAGGCATTCTTCTCCTCATTGCCCTTTTGGGCCTCCTTTGCCATTTGAGTTAGTCTATTTTTTAAGGTGTTGTTTTCCTCAGTCAGGCTGTTGACCCTCATTTCATACTTTTCCTGCATCCTTCTCATTTCTCTTTCCAATTTTTCCTCCACTTCTCTTATTTGATTTTTAAAGTCCTTCTTAAGGTCCTCTATGGCCTGCAACCCGCTCATGTTTTCCCCTGGGGCTTTTGGAGCAGGACTTCTGACCTCACAGTCCTTTTCCCGCTCTATGCCCCCAAAATAGGAGTCTAGGGTTGCATTTTTCTGTTTCCTTTGCCTTGGCATGTTGCCACTTAATTGCTTGACTTTTGGGCTTGTTGCCACACTATGGCTTTAAGGCCAGATAGAGGAATTTTCGTCCCGAACGTGTGGGGGGCAACTTCCGTTTCTGGCAAGTTGTAAACCCACCCACAACTTCCACCCTAGATCACAATCCAGATCCGGGGAGGTTAAAGCAAGAGCGATTACCCCCCAAGACTGATCGCTGGATCTCCCCACGATTTGTAGGCTGGGAGCCGGAAATGCCTCTGAAAACTACACAGTGGCGTGTCTCCTCAGCAGCTTCTAGCCCCCAGGGGAGGGAGCTGACGCATTCCCCAAATACAGGTCCCAAAGTCCATAGGACACTAACCTCTTACTTTGTCCTAGGCAAGTCTATGTTGATAATTCTGGGGTCTCCACAGTTCCTGGTGTTCTGGGGTTCCTCCAGCCGGCTGCTGGCCCTGCCGCCCTGGGGCTAAAACCTCGGCTCACGTGGACCTGGGCTCGGCTAGGCTCCTGCGCTCTGCGCGCTGCCGGCTCCCAGACCACTGCACTGGTCCTTCCTGCAGGGTGCTGGGCTGTCCTCAGCGGGAGGTTAGCTTCTCTGTGTCGTTCTGTGGGTGCTGGGGCTCCAGAAGTTTTTCAGAGTCCTTTTTTACATAGCTTGTGGAGAATCTGGGGGCAGAGAGGCTTGGACGAGCTGTTTCTACTCCGCCATCTTGGCTCCGCCCGATTTCATATGTTTTTAAGTATTTTAAGGTGAGTTATTAGTTTTGAGGTATTTAAGTACTAGCACTAAAAAGCAGTTCACATTCTTCTGTGACTGGAAAAAAAGGACAGCATAGTTAACTTATTATTTATTATGTTAGAATAATATATGACAGAAGTTTATTAAAGTGATATTTATTTCTGAAAAGTTCTATCTTAAACATGGGAACTATAGAGAGTGGAACTTAAACAAACCTAGAACTCTGAACTTTCTCCCTAAACAAATATTTTATTCCCACAGTCTTACTATTTTCTTCAAATCACAGCTCAGGATTATGTAACATATAAACCCCTCAAAACATATCAATACATGTTCCTCATACAGTTATAAGAATGAAATACTCTCAGGATGGGTCAACATTGTTTCCATTATTTCAAGAAGCAATCTCACAGGTCCCATTGACATTAAGATAAAAAAATACTGTGTAAATATGCAAAATGAACCTAAAGTTTTATTTTAACAATTGTAGCATGAAGGGTATAAAGAAATTTCCCCTTCCCTTGAGGTAATTATGAATTTTGGGAGTTCCTAATATGGGGAAAGTGATAAGATATTTGTAAATGTAATAACAAAAATATTTTAAAAGATTTTGTGGAAGCCAAAGTCATCTTTGTTAGTTGTTCAAACATGTACAGTCAATACCTGAGTGAAACTACAAGAGTGTAGTAGTAAATGATTAACAACTGTATTTCTGAAAAAAAAAAGTTTAATATTTACATTTAATTCCCATTGTGAATATCTTTACTTTCTTAAGAATGGAAATAAAAAAAGCAATTAAATCAAGTCTTGATTTGTAACTTTTTGCTGATTTCTGAAGCACAGTGAAAATTTAATAATCAGCTCTCTAGATCTGGTTCCTGTAACTCCCTGAATCTTACTCTGTAAGGGTGAAAATTAGTGAGGAATTCCATCTGGTTAAGAATGTGAGTGGCCCCAAGATGAATCTCTGAAGAATTCCAGAGTACTAGTGGAAAATAGGAACAGAAAAAAGGTAAAGGACAACTGTTGACAGAACTCCAAATACAGAGAGCTGGGGATATCTTTTAAAAGAGAAAAGTGATGGGATCTTTTGAGTGAACTGAAGATTCTCAGGGAACTATGGGGAGCAACTAGGTCAACCTGAAGACTAAATCTATTAGCAGTTTCTCAGATACTTCAGTTAGGCAGGCGATTTACGGCAAAAGGCCTGAGTGAACATTTAGTATATCTTTGACTAAACCAGCCTATAGATGAGGCAAGTGGAGAGAACATATGGAGAGAGTGAAAGTTAGGGTCCATTTGGAACATGGATAAGCAACAAGGACTCAGCAGATATAAGATGTGAGGATACTCCTGTTTTGTGAGGTTTTATGTATTACTTTAGGAATCTATCTATTTCTATTGACCCACAATTCTACTCCACATCTCAGGGCCTACATTCCCTCCAATTTCCATGGGTGCACAGGAGAGTGGAGAACTTAAGAGTGTAGAATGAAGAAACTATAATTGCCAAGGTATCATAATTCCCAATCTATAGAGAAAGCACCCATCTTTATATCAGTTTGGGCCTATAGTAAAGTCATACCTGCCTTACCCTAGGTATAGTTTTCATGGTTAGCATGAAATGGGCTCAGATGAGCACCAACTAGGCAAAGATGTAAAAAGGGTTATTGTTTAGAAGTTGAGCAAGTGATAATGATTTTTTTTTTCTACAGGCAGTGCTAAAATACAGGATAGTTGAAATTTCTATTAGTTACAGTGATATCCAGATTTATGAAATAAAATATTTTTAAGTAAACTGTAAAATTTCCTTTCCTTTATTTCTTTTGGATTGATGAATTAAACTTTGACCTGTTTTCTCATGCACATATATTTTACAAAGTGAAAAGTCAACTTCAGCAGTACATAGTCTGTTGTGACAATTATTCTCTGTGTCCTCACAATTGCTCTCTAGTTGGAACTATTCCCAGAACGGGAAAAAATCACCAACAATGAAAATGACCCCCAAGTAGCAACTTCTCCAATGGATAGAAGGCCAAGGAAATAATAAAGGGAATTTTAAAATGCATGCTGTCTTCCCGAGACTAAAATGTGGGCAGACAGATTATTGCTATTTTAATGGCACCTTGTAGAGATGAAATTAACATTTGATTTACATGAGTGTCCTTGGGCAGAAGCAATTGAGACTACTTATATATGCTGATAGGAACTGAATTAGTTTTAACCTCTCAGAGAAAAAATTTAAGAGTCATAATGAAAAGCTAAATGCAGATGTCTGCTCAATAAATAGTGACAGTTGAAGCAGTAAAGAAGATACCAAACTCTAATAATATTTTATTTTTGCTAAGTAGCTGTCCTTTAAGGAGTTCAAAGGAGTTCACAGAATTTTACAAACATGGTAAACTACTCAAAGAATGTGTGTAGCACTTTTGAAGTTTCACTAACAGGTAGGATGTAAAGAATTTTAGAGATAGATGAACAGGGAGCTCAGAAATAACCTATTCCAAACCTACCTTTTATGGATGAGGAAATGGAGACCCAGCGATTTTGGCCAAGCTTTCTAAAGCAAAACAGAAAACTTACAACAGAACCAATATTAGAATGCATGTTTTGTCATTCCAAATTCAAATGTTCACTGATATTACTTAATACATTGATATAGCTAGTTGATTTGGAAGAATTAATGCAACATACTGCGTGTGCCTAGATTAAGGCAAGGAATAATGGAATTATTTTATTTGTTATCTAATTTATTGAATATAAGGAAAAGGAGTTTATAGGTATTATCTTTTTATTTTCAAAAGGAAAACCATAACACAGAAGAAATGAATTACTTGGGAACCCAGTAGTTTAGGAATCAATACTCAAACTTCAAATTACAGCTGAGGATATACTTTAGAATTAGTACTGTGTTAAGCATTCAATTTAGTAACATTTCTTCTAGAGAACTCATGGTTGGAAAGAAACCCATCATTTTATTTCACTAATACAAATACTGAGAGGTTGAAATGTTAATATATTTTATGTATACACATGTAATAATAATGAAAAAGAATTAGTCATCAAACTACTTATCATAACCTTTTGAAGTGTTTCTATTCTTATGTTGAGGAGATGAAACAATTTCATGATTCTGTTACCACAATAGGCACCAGCAATTCTGAGAACACAATATTCAAAGTATTGAAGCTATTTGACCAAAACAGTTTAACAGGGCAAAGAATGTAAAGAAATGGAATGTTAGCAACATAGACAAATGACTAGTAGACAGTGATCTGAAGGGTAACTGTAAGGAAGGAAGGCAGATAATTCCACATTGTAAAAGAATTGGTAAAATGATAGATAAGATGTGGCCTGCAAAGAGACAACAGTAACATAGGAATGCAGGGTGGAAACATCAATAATGCAGAAAAATGGTGTGGCATTGGGACTGTATTTTTAATGTGATTAATTAAACAATGAGAGAAAAAACAGTCACAAATAATACCTGACTCTACAAATACTGACTAGCTGCCAGAAAAAGATAAATGGAGAGGGGCATTTTTCAGTGACAAAGGAAGAAAAGCCCTAAGGAATGGTGTCATTTTCAGTACCAAAGAATCAAGGATTCTAAGGAATAGAAGTATTCTCAGTTCAAGGAATCCAGGTCCTTGGGAGAATTTTTCATTAAAATCCCAAAGGTTACAGGGCTAATCCTGGGCAAGGACCAAGGCACAGATCAGGAAAGCAGTGATCATACAAGATTCATACCAAGGTAGAAGTGCCCAAAACTTGCTACATCCCCAAACTAGTCCTGAAATAGCAGTGCACAAAAGCCCTAAGGCTTGGAATAGTGTCCCTCGCCCACCATACAACAATAATAGATATCAACTTTAACATAAAGTTCAAAGTAAAGAAATAGACTGGAGAAATGAGCAAAGAGAAACAACAACAACAACAACAAAAGAATCAGAAAATAAGAATGTTCTACGGTGACAGAGAAGATCAGGATAGAAACTCAGAAGAAGAAAGTGATTTTGAAAGAGCTACAAGTAAAACCTCAAGGTGGAAAAAAAAAACCCTGAATTTGACAGAATCCCAAGAATTTTTGGAAGAGCTAAAACATTATTTTCAAAATTAATTGTGTTAGAGGAAATATCAGAAAAATGAAAAAAGAGCATTGAAAAAATTGTGAAAAGACCAAGTCAAGTTCTGTAGAAGAGAGAAAAACTACTGAAGTAAATAATGCTATATAAACAGAATTGACCAAATGGGGGACAAAGAGAATTACAGAGTTTCACTAATGAAAATAATTACATAAAAATTAGAATTTGACAAGTGGAAGTTAATGACTCAGTAAAACAAGAAGACATGATAGACCAAAACAAAACAAAAAAAAAAAGTGAAATACTTCATTGGAAAAACACAAATGACCTGGAAAATATATTGAGGAGAGATAATTTTAGAATTATTAAACTACCTGAAACCTATATAAACGTCATATTTCAAGAAATTATAAGGGAAAATTTATGTGATATACTAGAACCAGAGGTGGAAATTGAAATAGTCCACCAATCATTTCTTGAAAGAGGTCTCAAAATGAAATAACCTTGGAATGTTATATTCTAGAGAATATAACAACCTTTTATATAATAACTATTATTCTAGAGAATAATAATAACCTTGGAATATTAATTCTAGAGAAAATACTTCAAGAAATCAGAAAGAAAACATTCAAATATCATGGAGCCACAATCAGGATCACACAAGATTTAGTGGCCATCCTATTTAAGGAATGGAAGGCTTGGAATATGTTGTTTTAAAAGGAAAAAGAGTTGGGAATACAACTACGAATAACTTACACAGAAAAATCATGGTGTTCATGGGGAATGCATTTTTAATGAAATAGAGAATGTTCAAGCAGGGTCTCAATAGAAAATTTTAATTTCAGATACAAAACTCAAGAAAAAAATTAAAATGTAACTATAAAAGAGAAATTATAAGAGACTCAATAAGTTTAAACTATTTACATTCCTATATGGAAGAGTTTTCACAGTATAGGGGAAAGTGGTAGCTGAACCTCATTCTCAACTAAATATATGCAAGGAGAGAAGTGTGTTTGTGCATGTGTGTGCATGTGTGTGTAAGGAATATCAAATTTGTGTTACACAACAGGGAAGTAGGAGGGGAAAGGAACAAGAAAACGGAGGAGGGATAAAAGGGAAGGCAGCTAAAGAATGCCAGGAGTCTACAGCAGAGGAACAAGACAAAAAGAGAGAAGGAAGGAGAGAGAAAAATAAGATGTAGGGAAATATACAGTTAGTAATCATAAATGTGAATGTGAATGGGATAAATTCACATATAAAACAAATGTAGTTGGCAGCAAGGACGAGAAACCAGAACCCCATTCTATAATATTTACAAGAAATACATTTGAAATAGATATGCAGCATTCAAATTTGCTGCCGGAATAGAATCTATTATGTTTCAGTTCAAGTGAAAAAGCAGGGGTACTAATTATGATCACAGGCAAAGTGAAAGCAAAAATAGATCTATTTAAAAGAGATGGAAGAAAATTACACCTTGATAAATGGCACCATAGACAATGAAATAATATCATATATATGTATGATATTGCACACACACATACATACATACACACATATACATACAGATGCATACATATGTATGTATTCCAAATTTTTAAAGGAGAAATTAAATTAATTACACAAGAAAAAACTCAGCAAAACAATATGATGGGTGCCCTCAATTTTCTCAGAGCAAAAGAAATTTGATCATAAAATAAATAATAAAGAAGCTAAGTAGCTGAATAGAACTTTAGAAAAGTTAGAAATAGTTGGTCTCTTCTCTGTAGAAAAGTGAATGAAAATAAAAAGGCACAGAACTTTTCTCAACTGTCACAACTTGTCACATTCACAAAAATTGATGATTTATTATTGTATAGAAACATTACAACCAAATGCAGAGATATTAAGCACACCCTTTCCAAACCATAATGCAATAATAATTAATTGAAGGATCATGAAAGCATGAATTAAAATTTAATTGGAAATCAATCTAATCCTAAAAATGAGTGGCTTACAGAAAGCTGTAGAAACAATCAATTAATTTCCTTAAATAGAATGGTGAGACAACATAACAAAATTTGTGGGAAATAGTACTTAGGGGAATTTAATCTCTAAACACATAAATCAATAAAACAGAAAGAATATATCAATGAATTGGTCATGCAATTTAAAAAAAGAGAATAAAATTAAATCCCAATTAAACACCAAAATAAAAATCCTGAAAAACAAAGAAAAGATTAATAAAATTGTAATTAAAGACCATTGGACTAATAAATAAAACTAGATTCTAGTTTTATGGAAGAAAATACAATGATCTCTGATTGTAGATCAAAGAACTTTTTCACTTTGCTTTTCTTGATTTGTGTGTATTTTGTTTTGCAATATGACTATCATAGAAATAACTTTTGCATCAATTCACATGTATAAAAATATCACATTGCTTGCCATGTCAAGGCATGAAGGGCATAAGGAAGAAGGGAGGGAATTTGAAACTCATTTTTATTAAAATTAATTTGTTAAATATAATTGGGATATAGTTAACAATAAATGAAATATATTTTTAAAACGAATAAGAATTTCCCACTTCTAAACTTCAAAATACAAATAAAGAAGGTAATATATAAACGATCTGTCACTTAGACTCATTTAATCTTTCTCAAAACAGGAGAATGATAACATTAAAAAGTTAAAGTCAATGTGTTTAAAACAGATGATTAAAGAAATGATTCATCATTTCATGGTAATCTTTTCACATGGCATTAGTGGGATAAATCACAAAATAATATTACCAAAAGACATCCTAAAAGACACGTATCAATCAGTAAAAATTTATTAAGTGCCTACTAGTTGTTAGTCACTGTCCTATGTACTGGGAATGCAGAAAGAGACAAAAAGCTTGTCCTCTTACTCTGTAAGAGAGAAGGAAGCTAACAATGTTGTGCAACTATGCCTCACTTAAATCTAACTCATACAAAAGTCAAGACATCAACTTTTGATGTTATTGTTCCTCTTAAAGGTCAAAGAACAACAGCCAACAGGAATAGGGGAGGTTGGTGAGTTCAAAAGAAAAGGTTTGAGTTCTGTTTAAGACATGTTTAGTTTAATATATCTACTGGACATTAAGTTTAATGTATCTAAAAGGCAGTTGGAGATGCAAGATTGAAGATCAGCAGAGAGACTGTGTCAGAAAAGATAGATTTAAAAAGCATCAGTATAGAGATAGTGATTAAATTCAAGAGAACTGTTGAGATCCATATTATAGAGTAAGAAGAAAAAATTCAGGATAGAACCCTGAATGATGGTATGGATGGCATAATCAGGAGGAAGATTCAGCAAAGGAGACAGAGAAGGAACAGTCAGATAGGAGAAAAATCAGGAGAGAGTAATTTCTCCAGAAAAGAAAGAAAAGACAATAGAGGAGGAGAAAGCAATCAATAGTGTCAGTAACAGCAGAGAGGTCAAGAAGAGTGAGATTTGAGAGAAAGCTTTTGGATTAGACCACTAAGATATCATTAGTAACTTTGGAGAGAACAGTTATGGTGGAATGATAAAATTGAAAGCCAGATGGTAAGGGAGAAAGGAGGTACCTAATGTAAATAACCTTTTCAAAGAGTTTAGCTCCAAAGTGCAGAAGAGATATAGGATGATAATTAGAAGGGATAGAAGGGTCAAGAAACTTTTTATTTTCACATTATGGAAAATGTGGGCATGTTTGTAGGCAGTTGGAAATTAACTAGCAAACAAGAAGAAATGAAAAATAAAAAAAACAGGGGTGATAGGAGGACAACCCTTTGGAGAAGATGGTATGGAATGGGATCACTTGAACAAATGATGAACTCCATCAACTCTACAATTCTAAGAAATGACAAAAAAAAATGGCATTCCTTGAAATACCTCCTATTAAACAAAAGCAAACTAAAATCATCATAACTAATTTTGTTGTAGTCATAAAGAACATTATTTTTTCAGAATTATTTACTTTTTTCTTCTTGAAAATTATTTATAAAAATATTTCCTTCCTTGCTATTTATTTTAATATATATATATATATATATATATATATATATATATATATATATATATATATATATATATATATACATATTTTTTTTTCCTTCTGAGGAAATCAGTTCCAGGTATTTCTCCTCACAGATTCTCATAAAAGTTGAATTCAGGATGATACCCAACATTTGATAAACACCCTCATTCTTCATGCCTCTGTAATTGTTATACATCTGCAGGAAACCTCTTTCATTTTAGAAAAAGTCTGAGACACCATCTAGTAACAACTCAACCCCTTAATTTTGACAAAAACTACATGAAACAAAGTAGGATCTATGAAAAAGTTAGAAAATTAAATAGCCAGCAACATATACTCAGATCATATTTGACATTATCTTTTGACCTTTTGGGTTCTCAGGGCAATACCAAAAACAATCTCCAAAGTACACTACACAAACTTTCTGGTACTAGGGAAGAAGTTTAGTATTATTTTATTTCATGGAAAACAGTGATTTCCAATATTTTCCAAACCACAAAGCACTTTTGAATTTCTTCTCTTTCTACCACAGACTAGCCAATTCAAGAACCTGGAGAGGTTTCAATTTATTTAATACCTCGGTAACATGATTTTATATCACAGAGATTTCCAGACCCTGGACAACATCCTATAAAAATGATGCATTGCTGATGTGACTAAAAATAAAACTATCTCAACCTAGTTAATAAACATTCTATTCTTCTAGAACCTTATTTATTATTTATATCTGACTATATACTTGTCTAACCATGTCATTTGCCTCTTTAGTGACTCCTTAATACGTATGTGATAAAATCTAAAGTCCTTCTGGTACTTAAGGTCTTCCACCGTCTGATAGTAATCTATTTTTAAAGTATTATTTCACAATTGTACTTTGCATTACAGTTGACCTGGATTATCACAAGTTTATTGGGGGCATTCACTAGCATGTCACTACTAGAATACTTGAAAAGCATTTTTGTAGGGCTACATTCATGGGAACACTGACTCATTCATTCTTTGAAACTCTCCAACATGTACCCTTCCTTAGTAGCAAGACATTTATTGAGACAACATCTCACATCAATTGGCTTCCAAAAAACTTGCTATAGGATTGTGATTCAAAATGAGTCAAAACTTCACAGACATGTGAAATTATATGTAATCTATTTGAGGATATAAATTGAGTCACTTATGGGACCTTTTTGTCTAACACATTGAAGTCATCTATATTTTTTTTCACTTGAAATTGTTTTCTTCTTGGTACAACTCTGTTTCTTGGAACAATTCTGAAAAAAAAAAACATGTATAATGCTCCAATCAAAGGTGAAAGGCTATTTCATCCTAGAAGTATACATTTGTGTATCTTAACAACTAATACGCAGCTAGTTTTGCTATTCTTGATCACTTTTAAATTAATCTAGAGGCTACACACAGGCTCCTTGAGAAAATTTTTCTTTTGCATGCTTTCTCTAAATTTGGCCATCTATTTAAGTAGAATAGCCCTGCAGTCTAGAGAATCAGTTTTCTTGAGACTATTAGTTACAAGTCTACAGTGATTATGTTCTTTCTTGAAGGTCTTCTCTCCTTGAGTTTTCATTTTTTTAACATTCCCTACTAATTCATTTTCCTGTTGGTGTTTTCTCTTTTCTGGTATGTTTTTTCCCCTTTCTCTCACCTGAACACCTATATGCTAAGTCTTTCTTTCATCTTTAATTTAGCTGTGATGGGGAGGAGGGGGACTTAATTTTCTTTTGTTTCTTCATTTCTCATTGTTCATTAAATACTAGTATTTTAAAATATGGTCATTTTTTTCTTTATTTTTGCTTTTTTGGAGGGGGTAGGGCAGTTGTGATTAAGTGACTTGCCCAAGGTCACATGGCTAGTAAGTGTCAAGTGTCTGAGGATGGATTTGAACCCAGGTCCTCCTGACTGCAGGATGGGTGCTCTATTCACTGAGCCACCTAGCTGCCCCTGGTATGGGCATTTTTAAAGAGCAAATGTCATTTGCTTTCTTTTATAGCTAAAGGGATATTCAGTACTACAAAAAGAAGTGATGTTTTTCTCTACATACTACTTAATCATTAACTAACTCCTTTAAAAAAAAAAAAGTAAGGTATTGGAGGTAGTGCAAAAGTAGGGCTGACAAAGACAAGATGCTTTAATATTAAATATTAGACCTCCAAAATGACATAATTAATTCATCTCTGAGATGAATACTAAGCATCTGGAAGGAAACCATATGAAGTCTTAGTTACATGTATTTATTCCATTTAACTTTTTTTCTTTCTATTTATCCTCCTATTTTATGTTTTCACTGGTCACAACACTCATCACATTTCTTCTGTACCCTGAGATTACACTCTGAATAATTTAAAAAATGAAAGGCTTAGTAGGGGAATCATAGAAAACTCTTGTGAATGATGCATTATTATGGGCTTGCATATAAAAACTTACCTTTCCCCCCCATAATTTTACTGCACTAAACTTGCCCACAATGATCTTTTCTTCACTATGGAGTTCTGTAGCACCATGTGTTGCCTTGAATTATTTTTATCTATTTTTCAGGTGTATCTTGTTTCCTTGAATTAAACAATAAGCTCTTAAAAAGAGGGATAGTATAGTTAGTCTCTCACATATACCCCATTCCTCTAGGATAATGTGAAAGCATCACTGACTTAAGGGGTTCACACTTAAAGCTGACTCCACCAAATAAAGGTTGAAACTGCACATTTTTGTCACATGATTTAACCACTACCTTACCATTTAAGTCACTTTTACATTAGTTAGTGAGGTGGCATAGTATATTTTTCTTGTGAAAAATCCATCTCAAATCTGTGCAAAGGGTTATTTGGAACATCTTTGACATGGATATATTAGAAAGATTTAATAATAATCTGAATTTAAAGATGCATGTGTCTTTTTTCTTCTCAAAGTATTTGGTCCATACTCCATTTGCATTAGATTTGGGGGGAAAATTCAGATCCTCTTTGACTTGAATCATAAATGGGAATAAAGTATTCAAAATTCAATTAAACTTTAAAATCACAGGATGCCATTGGTTTACCAAAATCCAGAAGCAAAGGGTAATTTTACTGACCTGATGAAAAAGGGGGTTCCATGACAAAGTCCTGGTCAATCATCAATCCTTCCTTCATAAATCAAATTTACAGACTGCCAAATAATGCAAATACACACTCTGACCCAAGAAGGAAATAGAGAGAAAGGAAATAGACCATCTCAGGGACTATGAACACATAATATTGATATTTTATGTAGCTGGATCATTTCAGTAAATTATTATGACATATCATACATCAACATTACAAGCTGGCAAGCAGAGATAAATAGAGGCAAGATCTTTTTTTTTTATTCCATCTACAACTATTGAATACTTTAGAGTTTCATTTTTGACAGATGAAGGTTGAAGACTTATATTGGTCTCAAAATTTTATTTTAGCTTGCAGTTACAAGGAAATCTAGAGGTATAAATAGGTGCCAGAATGAAGGAATGTTACTTCATTTATCAAAGTCCTAACAAATCTGATTTGAATTCTGGAAAATCATCTCCCTTAAACTTTCACTGGTATCAATAATTGCTTTCTTTCAATAAGAAAATTTTACTTTTCAGGAGAAAAAAATAAACATGAGGAAAACTTCCCAATTACCTTTAAACTATCTTGGAATATGAGATAACTTGTTGATTAGTAATGTCCAAAAGATTTGCTACTTAAAATATTCCAGGACACAGAGCAAATGTACAGGTTACTTTCAGTGAACAGGCTCTCCCTTTGACCATTGAATAGACTGGATATAGTAGATTTACCCTGGGCAGGTCAAGTAATTCCTTTCAAAGAATGAACTTGCCCATACCATACTAATCAATTTAAGTATTCTAAAATAATTTACTTACAGAACTGTTATTCATTATTAATAATGAAACTTTATTTTTATACCATCCAAGGTCTTTCAGAGACCTGCAGAATGATTTTCATAATTGATATTAAAATTTTTGTAAATAAGAAAAGCAATGAAATGATAATTATTTTTAAAAAGTCATGATATTACATGTTCATAAATAGTTCCATTTCACAGGAAGAACAAGATTCCCAATCATTGATTCTATCCAAGTACAAATATCTCATTGCAATACTAAACATTTGCTGAGCCTGTTTTCATGGTGTTTTGAAACAGTGTACTTAATAACTTGATTCATTAAAGCTAATGGTAAATCAATCAGATTAAATATTTCTATAAACCATTTCATTAATAAAACAGGGGACTGATTAAAAAAAAACTTTTGAACGGTTGCATTGCAATATTTCAGCATAAGCATTTTATAGATATTTCAATTAGCACAGGCTGACAACATAAGGTATTTTGATGTAGTTAAATCATAGAAATGGAAAACAAAAGCTGACTGTGCTGGTGGGCAAGGGGGACTTTTTTTATAAATTCTCATAAATATGTATGACTTTAAGGGTGTGTCACACAAAAAGAACACTCATACCCATACACATAATTTACCTATTTTTAGTATCCCAGAACCCTTTCCAAAGCTTCTTTAGTCTACTCTATCATTTTACTATTATCCTTTGGAGAATCATTGCCAACCTGAAAGAAATCTGAGCCATTGAGGGCAAAGAAGTGCATACATAAACACAAAAATAATAATGATAGTTTAGAATTGCCCTCAGAAAGAATGTTCAACATATGTAAGAAGTAAAAAATGATAGCTGAAAGCCTGCCTTTCAAATTGTGCTACAAAGGCACAAAGTCAGGAATGACCACAGAAGAAGCCTGGGTACAGTGCACAGTATCTTGTTTCTTTCCCTCATAAATCCTCTACTTAGCTCTCTTTTTCTCTAACTGGCAACCTCATTTAAGAAAGAACAAAAGAAAAAAAAGATTTCTGCAGTATAGTGTGATGAATACAAGAAAGTATTCAGTTGGTTGGGTTAATTTTGCCTTCAAGCTGGAGTCCTTGCTCCATTTCTAAATTATTTTAATTCACAAAGGAGTGGAAGTTAGCTTTGGGTAGGTGTAAACAACACTGGAGTGAAGTGTCAGAGGGAGGGTGGGAGAAGGGGGGAAGCAGCAGTTGCATGACAGACTGACAGTTTGAAGGGGTAAAAAGCCTGTGATTTAGAAAAGCCAGGTAAATATCTAAATACAAATCCCTCATTTATTTTAATACCTTCCATGTTGGGAAAACAAGTCTTAGCAGTTTAAGTTCTTTGTATCAGAGAGAAGAAGAGAGGTGATTTAATGCCAAACTTGTATTTGAAACTTAAACTCTGAGATTAATCATTTTAAAATTTTACTTGTTAGAAATGGTAAGGTAATTATGTCAGAAAGAAGTAAGATTACAAAGGATTTCAAAGAGATTGAGATAAAGAAGTAGAAGTAGGGAGTACGACTATTTTGTTTTATAGTATGGAGAAAAAAGATAGGGGAAAAGTAGAGAAATAGTGGGGATAGTAGAATGTAGTAAAAACAAATAAGGATTGAGGAGAATCAGAACTGTTTGGAGGAAGCAAGAAAGGGATTCTACATGGGGAGAGATTGAAGATTAGGAGAAATGATTGTGGGGGCCTTTCTGCAAAAGACTTTTCTAGGAGGTATGGGAATTAAATTAAATCTACAAATAAAAGTTTAGATATGGTAATTTACTTAGGACTCTAGTAAAGGTTTTGCCTTTTTGCCTTCCTGTTCTTCCCCTCCCCTGCAACCACTTCCCCTTGCCTCTTCTCCATAAGATAGTTTACCCCACCCTTTCTCTCCACATCTCCTCTTGCCACATTCCACCTCTCACCTCTCACCTTGACCCATAAGTATCATCCCTTTCCACCAAATTCAACCTGTGCCCTCTATACATGTATACCTGTAAACATATATGCACACATTCTCATATGTATTCATATGCCCATATACCCTTCTTCAAATATTTTCATACTGAGAAAGTTTTCATCAGTCACAGCTATTGCTTTTCCATGTAGGAATGTAAATAGTTCAACTTTGATAAGTTCCTTTTGATTTCTTTTCCCTCATTACATTCTCAAGCATCTCTTGCTTCTTGTATCTGAATGTCAAATTTTCTATTCAACTCTGGTTTTTTCCTCAAGAATGCTTGAAAGTCCTCTATTCCACTGAATGACCATATTTTCCCCTGAAACAAGGTATTCAGTTTTGCTGGGTAGGTGATTCTTGGTTCTAATCCTAGCTTTTTTGACCTCTGGAATATCATATTCCATGCCCTTTGATCCTTCAGTGTAGAAGCTGCCAGATCCTGCACTATCCTGATTGTTTCCCCAATACTGAAATTGTTTCTTTCTGGCTGCTTGTAGTATTTTTTCCTTGATCTGGGAATTCTGGAACATGGCTATAATATTTCTAGGAGTTTTCTTTTTGGGATTGGGTGGAAGTACCCACTTTCGAAGAGGCACAGGATCAAAGTAGAGAATGGAGCAGGTGGGGGTGGGATGGGTGGGAAGGAAATATAAGCAGTCTTTTACATTATATCTACTATGACAATGTTTTGCATGGACACAGCACAGATGCCATTTTCAGCTTCACTGGCAGCTTCAGCTCCTGTCCTATTAACTGTAGGGAGAGGCAGCAATAAGTCTTGGGGGGGGGGGGTTAATACTTCTTGATTTAGCCACCCTGGAACTGGATTGGGATCTGGGGGAGGGATGTTGTGGGGTGGATATCCAACTTGCCAGAGTGTGTGGAGGCTTTACAGAGGCCACCCAACTAATACCTCTGGAAGTTGTGAAGACCCCAACATTTGGGACTGAAGCTCCCCTGTCTGGTGGCAGAATACTACTATGGCAACAAGCCCAAAAGTCAAGTAATTAAGTGACAACATGCCTAGGCAAAGGAAACAAAATAAACTGAAAAATGCAACATTAGACACCTATTTTGGGGGCAAAGAGGATCAAAGCATGGAATAGGAGGAGGTCTGTGAGGTCAGAACTCCTGCACCAAAAGCCCCAAATGAAACTATAAGCTGCTTACAAGCTATGAAGAACCTTAAGAAGGATTTTAAAAACCAAATAAGAGAAGTGGAGTCAGATTGTGAAGTGAAATGAGAAGGATGTGGGAAAAGTATGAAATGAGAGTCAACAGCCTGACTAAGGAAAATAACACCTTAAAAAATAGACTAACTCAAATGGCAAAGGAGGCTCAAAAGGGCAATGAGGAGAAGAATGCCTTAAAAAACCAAATGTGCCAGATGGAAAAAGAATCTCAAAAGCTCACTGAGGAGATTCATTCCTTCAGAGTGAGACTGGAGCAAATGGAAGCTAGTGACTTTATGAGAAATCAAGATGCGGTTAAACAGATCCAAACAAATGAAAGAATAGAAGGCAATGTGAAATATCTCATGGGAAAAACCACTGACCTGGAAAATAGATCCAGGATAGATAATTTAAAAATTATTGGACTACCTGAAAGCCATGATCAAAGAAAAAACCTAGAAATCATCCTTCAAGAAATTCTCAAGGAAAATTGCCCCGATGTTTTAGACACAGAGGGGGAAATAGAGGTTGAAAGAATATACCGATCATATCCTGATAAAGATCCAAAAAAGAAAACTCCTAGGAATACTATAGCCAGGTTCCAGAGTTCCCAGATCAAGGAAATAATACTACAAGCAGCCAGGAAGAAACAATTTCAATATTGTGGAAACACATATGGCAGCTTCTACACTGAAGGATCAAAGGGCATGGAATATGACATTCCAGAGGTCAAAAGAGCTCAGATTAAAACCAAGAATCACCTACCCAGCAAAACTGAGTAACTTGTTTCAGGGAACTATATGGTCATTCAGTGGAATAGATGACTTTCAAGAATTCTTGAGAAAAAAAAAAAAACAACAGAGTTGAATAGAAAATTTGACATTCAGACAACAGAAGCAAGAGATGCTTGAGAAGGTAATCAAGGAAAAGAAATCAAAAGGAACTTATCAAAGTTGGACTATGTACATTCCTACATGGAAAAAAAATATAGCTGTGACTGATGAAACCTTCCTCATTACGAAAATAATTGAAGAAGGGTATATAGGCAAATGAATACATATGAGAATGTGTGTATATATGTTTAGACGTATACATGGATAGAGGGCATGGTGGGAAGGGATGATACTTAAGGGGTGAAGTTAAGAGGTGAAAGAGGAAAGTGGCAAGAGGAGATGGGGAGAGACAGGGTAAGCTAAACTATCTCATGTAGAAGATGCAAGGGGAAGTAGGTGCAGGGGAGGGGAAGAACAGGAAGGCAAAAAGGCAAAACCATATTCGCATTGAATATGGCTCAGGGAGAGAATGATATAGATACTAAATGGGATATTTCACCCTGAAGGAGAGTAGGGGGAAAGGGGATGAGAGAGGGCATGATGGAGGGGAAGGCATTCTGGGTGGAGGGGAGTTTGGAAGTACCCACGTTTGCAGAGGGACAGGATCAAAGTAGGGAATGGACCAGGTGGGGGGTGGGATGGGTGGGAGGGAAATACAAGCAGTCTTTTACAATATATTTACTATGGTAATGTTTTGCATAGCTATACATGTGCAACACATACTGAATTGTTTATCTTCCCAGAGGAAGTGGGTGACCAGGGAGGAAAGGAATGGATATGAAATTCAAAGTTTTAAAATTAAATGTTTCAAATGTATATAAATACTATTATTAATACTATTTTGCATGTAATTGGGAGATAAGATGTGCAAGCTTTGGGGCACAGAGATTTACCTTGCCCTAATGGCAAAGTCGAAGTGGGTATGGGAGAAGATATGGGAGAGAGCAGATTGTATGAGGGGATATATTGTGGGACTGCTATTCTGGGGTGGTGAGTAGGGGAAAAATGGGGAAAAATTGTAACTCAAAATCTGGTGGAAATGAATGATATAAAACCAAATTTAATAAAGCATTTGTTAAAAAAAAAAGAATAAGTCATAGAAAAAATAATAAAGTTGAACTATTCCTATATGGAAAAAAGATAATTGTAACTCATAATTCTCAGTATGAAGATAGTTGAAGGGAATATATGTGTGTGTGCATCTGTGTATACTTACATACATATATACATACATGCATATATATATACATACATATATGCATGTATCAGAGGATGCATGTATATACAAATATATATGTGAATGAGGACATTTGTATGTTAATTTATACATAGAGGGCAGAGGATGAGTTGAATATGAAGGAATGATATCTAAAAAATAAAATTAAGAAGTGATAAAGTATGTCTTTTCAGGAAGTCCACAACCTGCAATGCCAGCAGGGATACAATGTCTGCATTGAGTTGCACACAGACCCACCTGGGGATCTCAACCGAGTGCTGGGAGAGATAAGGTGCCAGTATGAAGCCATGGTGAAGACCAACCAGAATGATGTGGAGCAGTGGTTTATCGCTCAGAGTGAAGGCATTAGTCTACAGGCAATGTCCTGTTCAGAGGAGCTATAGTGCTGCCAATCTGAGATCTTAGAGCTGAAATGCTCTGTGAATACTCTTGAAGTTGAGCTGCAGGCTCAGCACAAAATGAAAGATTGTTTGGAAAATTCATTAACTGAATCAGAGACTTGCTACAGCACAGAGCTGGCCCAGACGCAGTATCTGATAGGCAGTGTAGAGGAGCAGCTGACTGAGATCTGAGCTGATCTGGAGCAGCAGAACCAAGAGTACCAGGTGCTCCTGGATGTTACAGCCAGGCTGGTGTGTGAGATCTCCACCTACAGAAATCTGCTGGAGAGAGGGACAGCAAGCTTCCTTGAAACCCATGTGCAATTTCTTCATGCCACACCCCAAGTGCTCCCTTTTTGAGCTCCTCTCCCTCTAGTATCCCAAAGAGCCAAGGAGCTGGAATGGCCAGCAATAGAACCTTCTCCCAGGGGAAGTTCTGATATTCCTGACATCTCAGAAGAGAAAGAGCAAGAAGAGGAAAGAGAAAGATTCCTTCTGGGGTTACCATAGTAGAGCATACCCTACTAGTATGTGTGTCCTTTTCAAATGTTCCACAATGAATCTGTGCTACCTCTATGTAACTCGAACTGAAACTCAACCTTTGTTTTGGCTTTTGAGGAGTTTTCTTCATGATGTTACCTTTCATCTTCCTGCTTCTGAGGTAAAACATCTCTCCTGCCTTTGACTAATAAATAACTGTTGTTGCATTAAAAAAAAAAAAGAAAAAAAGAAGTGAGAGAGGAATTTATTGGGACAAGAAAGGAAACGATGGATTAGGATAAATTATCTCATATAAAAGAGGCAAAAGAGAACTGTTACAATGGAGGGGAAGAGCAGGGAGGTGAAAGGGAATGGGACAACCAGAATCTCATTGAATTTGGCCTAAGGAAGGAGTAACATACATACTCAATAGGGTATCTTACCCTACAGGAAAATAGGGGCATAGGGAATAAGAAGGGGAAGGGAGGGCAGATTGGGGGAGAGGGGAATTAGAAGCAAACATTTTTTGAAAAGGGATAGGGTCAAAGGAGAAAATAGATTAAGTGGGGGGATAGGAGGGAGGGAAATAGTCTTTCACAATATAACTACTATAGAAATGATGTGGGTAACTAAACATATACAATCTATATGGAATTGCTCGTCTTTCCGGGGGTGGGGTACATGGGGAGGGGAGAAGGGGAAAATCTGGAACTCAAAGTTGTAAAAAGAAATGTTTAAAAATGTGTTGTTTCTTTTCTTTCTTTTACATGCACCTGGGAAATAAGGTATCCAGGTACTAGGGCATAGAATCCCGTCTTGACCTACTAGAAAGTTAGTGGGGTGAAGGGGTAGGATAGAAGAGAGAACAGACTGGGGGAAGGGGTATTCGGTAGGCTCGCTATTTTAAGGTGGGGGTAGGGGAAAGACGGGGAGAAAAATTTTAACTCAAAATCTTGTGGAAATGAATATTGATAACTAAAATTAAATAAATTAAAAAAAGAAAAAGGAATTAAACAAGCCATAACTTAACTTCTTAAAATAAAAGCAAAAGGGGCGGAGCCAAGATGGCGGAGTAGAAACAGCTTGTCCAAGCCTCTCTGCCCCCAGATTCTCCGCAAACTATGTAAAAAAGGACTCTGAAAATCTTCTGTAGCCCCAGCACCCACAGAACGACACAGAGAAGCTAACCTCCCGCTGAGGACAGCCCAGCACCCTGCAGGAAGGACCATCGCAGTGGTCTGGGGCCCGGCAGCGCGCAGAGCGCAGGAGCCGAGCCGAGCCCAGGTCCACGTGAGCCGAGGTTTTAGCCCCAGGGCGGCAGGGCCAGCAGCCGGCTGGAGGAACCCCAGAACACCAGGAACTGTGGAGACGCCAGAATTATCAACATAGACTTGCCTAGGACAAAGTAAGAGGTTAGTGTCCTATGGACTTTGGGACCTGTATTTGGGGAATGCGTCAGCTCCCTCCCCTGGGGGCTAGAAGCTGCTGAGGAGACAAGCCACTGTGTAGTTTTCAGAGGCATTTCCGGCTCCCAGCCTACAAATCGTGGGGAGATCCAGCGATCAGTCTTGGGGGGTAATCGCTCTTGCTTTAACCTCCCTGGATCTGGATTGTGATCTAGGGTGGAAGTTGTGGGTGGGTTTACAGCTTGCCAGAAACGGAAGTTGCCCCCCACACGTTCGGGACGAAAATTCCTCTAGCTGGCCTTAAAGCCATAGTGTGGCAACAAGCCCAAAAGTCAAGCAATTAAGTGGCAACATGCCAAGGCAAAGGAAACAGAAAAATGCAACCCTAGACTCCTATTTTGGGGGCATAGAGAGGGAAAAGGACTGTGAGGTCAGAAGTCCTGCTCCAAAAGCCCCAGGGGAAAACATGAGCGGGTTGCAGGCCATAGAGGACCTTAAGAAGGACTTTAAAAATCAAATAAGAGAAGTGGAGGAAAAATTGGAAAGAGAAATGAGAAGGATGCAGGAAAAGTATGAAATGAGGGTCAACAGCCTGACTGAGGAAAACAACACCTTAAAAAATAGACTAACTCAAATGGCAAAGGAGGCCCAAAAGGGCAATGAGGAGAAGAATGCCTTAAAAAGTCGAATTTGCCAGATGGAAAAAGAATCTCAAAAGTTCACTGAGGAGATTCATTCCTTCAAAGTTAGACTGGAGCAAATGGAAGCTAGTGACTTTATGAGAAATCAAGATGCTGTGAAGCAGATCCAAACAAATGAAAGATTAGAAGGCAATGTGAAATATCTCATGGGAAAAACCACTGACCTGGAGAATAGATCCAGGAGGGACAATTTAAAAATTATTGGACTACCTGAAAGCCATGATCAAGGAAAGAACCTAGAAATCACCCTTCAAGAAATTCTCAAGGAAAACTGCCCTGATGTTTTAGATCCAGAGGGCAAAATAGAGGTTGAAAGAATCCACCGATCACCTCCTGAAAAAGACCCCAAAAGAAAACTCCCAGGAATATTATAGCCAGGTTCCAGAATCCCCAGATCAAGGAGAAAATACTCCAAGCAGCCAGGAAGAAACAATTTCAATATTGTGGAAACACAATCAGAATAGCCCAGGACCTGGCAGCTTCTACACTGAGGGATAGAAGGGCATGGAATATGATATTCCAGAGGGCAAAAGAACTGGGAATGAACCCAAGGATCACCTACCCAGCAAAACTGAGTATTTTGTTTCAGGGAAAATATGGTCATTCAGTGGAATAGAGGACTTTCAAGCATTCTTGAGGAAAAAACCACAGTTGAATAGAAAATTTGACATCCAGACACAAGAAGTAAGAGATGCCTGAGAAGGTAATCAGGGAAAAGAAATCGAAAGGAACTTATCAAAGTTGAACTATTTACATTCCTATATGGAAAAGCAATATCTGTGACTGATGATATCTTTCCCACTATGAAAATAATGGAAGAAGGGGGGTGTGGTCATACGAATACATATGTGAATGTGTGTGTATATGGTTACAGTTATATATGGACAGAGGGCATAGGTTGATTTTGTTGGGAAGGGAGAGTACTCAAGGGATGAAATTATGAGGTGAGAGAGGAAAGTGGCAAGAGGAGATGGGGAGAGACATAGTAGGGTAAACTATCTCATGTAGGGAAGTGGGTGCAAAGGAGGGGGAGAATAAGGAAGGCTAAAAAGGCAAAACCACATTCACATTGAATTTGGTTCAGGGAGAAAATGACATACATACTAAATGGGATATCTCAACCTGCAGCAGGATAGAGGGGAAGGGGATGAGAGGAGGGATGATGGATGGGAGGGCATCCTCGGGGGGAGGGGAGGTTGCAAGTACCCACTATAGAAGAGGGACAGGATCATGTAGGGAATGGACCAGGTGGGGGGTGGGATGAGTGGGAGGGAATTATAAGCAGCCTTGTACAATATATCTACTATGATAATGTTTGCATAGCTAGACATGTACAACATATACTGAATTACTTATATACCAAGAAGGAATGGGTGACAAGGGAGGAAGGAAATGGATCTGAAATTCAAGATTGTAACATTAAATGTTTCAAATATATATATAAATACTATTATTAATACTCTTTTGCCTATAATTGGGAGATAAGATATGCAGGCATTGGGACACAAAGATTCATCTTCCTCTAATAGAAAAGTCGATGGGGGTATGGGAGAAGGTATGGGAGAGAGCAGATTGGAGGAAGCGATATCTTGTGGGACTGCTATTCTGGGAGGTTGGGTAGGGAATAATGGGGGGAAAATGATTGTAACTCAAAATCTGGCGGAAATGAATGATGTAAAACAGAAGTTAATAAAGTATTTGTTTAAAAAAAAAAAAAAAAAAAAAAAATAAAATAAAATAAAAGCAAAAGACCAGATAGACTTACCAGTGAATTCTGTGAAAGTTAAAGAACAATTAATTCCAACACTACATAGACTGTTGAAAAAATAGGTAGAGGAGAGTGGCATAGAATGACCTAGCACAGACCCATTCTGTGTCATATGATTCTGGCCCGCTTGCCCAAGGCAAGCCTCTCAGATACCAAGGCTCCTTAAGAGTCTACCCAGAGAAACAGCATTTCCAATGTGCTCTGCCCCACACAAATTACAAACAATGTGAAAGGGAGCTCCAAACAACTTCTGGAGCCACAGCACCCACAGAACAGCACAGAGAAGCTAACCTCCTGCTGAGGACTCCGTAAGATGTCCAGGCATTGGGGCTCAGAGATTCACCTTGCCCTAATGGCAAAGTCGAAGGGGGTATGGGAGAAGATATGGGAGAGAGCAGATTGGATGAGGGGATATCCAGTGGGACTGCTATTCTGGGGTGGTGGGTAGGGAAAAAATGGGGGGAAAAATGTAACTCATAATCTGGTGAAAATGAATGATGTAAACCAGAAGTTAATAAAGCATTTAATTAAAAAAAATAAAAATATATCCATTAAAAAAAGAGTCTACCCAATATGGTGAACTTTTAATAAACTTTACTTTTCTTTGGCTGAGAAAAAAAAAAAAAGGTAGAGTCCTATCAAATTATTTCTGTGTCATTTGATACGTACAAATAGTCAAAACAGAGAAAGCTAACTATGCAACAATTTACATAATTTATTTTGAAAATAATAGGTAAAATATTAGAAAGAAATTAAAGCCACATATCACAAAGGTCATGTACTCTGACCAGGCTGGATTTATACCAGGAAAGCAGGGATAATTTAATATTAGGATAACTATAAGCATAACTGATAACATGATAACAAACACAACAAAAATCACATCATTGCAATAAATGCAGAAAAAGCTTTTGAAAAAGTCCCACTTATATTCCTGCTAAAAAACAAAAAACAAAAAAATACCAAAAGAAATAGGGATGAATGGAGCTTTCCTTATAATGATAAATAATAACTAAAACCAAAGTCAAGAACTGTGTGTACTAGAGATAACCTAGCCTTTCCAATGAGATTGGGGCTAAAGCATGAATGTCCATTATCTCCATAACTATTTGATACTGCATCAAAAATGTGAAAAAAGAGTAATTGAAGCAAATGTAGGGGATGAGGAAACAAAATTGTTATTTTTCTGTAGATGATATGATAATTGACCTAGAAAAAACTAGAGAATTAACTAAAATCTAATTGAAATAATTTAGCAAAGTTTTAGATTATAAAATAAACCCATACAAATCATATTTCTGTATAATAGTAATAAAATCAATAAAGAAAGAGATAGAAGGATAAATTGTATTAAAATAACTAAGTAGTATGGAGTACTTGGGAGTCTATATGGCAACATACACACAGAAATTGGACTTCAGCTCATTCTGTTTGCTATCTGGAGCTCTGCTTGGTTTCAACTCTACAGAACAATATCCGATTCTTCTAGGATAAAGTTATCATTTCTATTCTTATCACCGTGCTGTTATCTCAGTGTTGGGTACTCTGACATCTTCCTGTCTCCCTTAGTCTCTCTTTCATTTTTCCCCCTGTGATTGCAGGCCTGGAGCATAGAGTACTAACCTCCTCCAAAAGCCTAGCTCTGCAGAGGGTAAAAACTTGATTTCTAAACCACTTCATTCTATGTGTTCAGCTCTTCTTCGTTTCAACATCATGAAAAAGATTTCCCCATGCCAGGGACTCCCTGTGCCACCTGCCCCCTACCATGGAATTTTCATCTTCAGGTTTTTTGTGTTGTCTTTGCTGTTGTTGTTGGTCATTTCTTTTGTTAAGTCTAACTATTCATGATTCCATGTACAATACAGAACATCAGGCCTTTCCATCATCTACTGCCTCTTGAAGTCTGTCCAATCTCATGTTCATTGCTTCCATGACACTATTGTGCTCATTCCCCACCATCTCCTTTTTCCTTTTGCTTTCAGTCTTTTCCAACGTCAGCATCTTATTTCCAACGAATCCAGTCTTCTCATTATGTGGCCAAAGTATTTCAGCTTAAAAGTTCAGTACTTGACATTCCAATGAATAGAATGAATTAATTTCTTTAAGCATTAACTGATTTGATCTCTTCGGTGTCCAAAGAACTCCCAAAAATTTATACTCTTGTTGTTATTTTTGTTTGTTTGTTTTTGAAGCACCACAATTCAAAAGCACTAATTCTGCCATGCTCAGCCTCCCTTCTAGTTCAACTCTCACAGAAATATATAGCTACTGGAAAGATAAAGAGAGAGAAGGAATTTCAGAGGCTGTCTAGTCTAACTCCTTTGATTTATAAATGTGGAATCTTAGGCCCAGAAGTGTTAACCTCTTACGAAAAGGTAACAAGTGTCAAAAAAATGTTTTGATTCTTGAGTCTTCTGTGCCCAAACCAATATTCTTTTCATTATACCATGTTTATCTATCTATCTATCTATCTATCTATCTATCTATCTATCTATCTATCTCTCTACCTACTACCTAATTCTAGAACAGAAAGCTATTATTATTTAACATTGTAAATTACCAGAAGAGTATTTTCATTAGAGTATCAAACAAGGATGATATGAAATTCTAGTTATAACAATAAAACAAGCAAAATAAATGAAACCATAAACACTGGCAATTAGGAGAATAAATTATTCCTACTTGAAGATGGAATGATAGTTTACTAAGAACAACCAAGAAAGTCATCAAAGAAAGTAATTGTGCTAAATGTAGGTGTTACAAATAGAAAAGCAGTAGGACCCCTGCTTTCAATTAGCTCAGTTTCTAATAGGGGAGACAACTCTTGGCAATTTCAGTTGCATATAAGGTCAAAAAGTCATATTGTCCTTATCATACAGCAGTAAAGTGAATGTTACCTTTTTTAATTTAATGTCTTTCTCTTTGATAAAATCATATCAATTTCTGATATTGAGTTAATTGACAAGGCCAAGAAATTTAGTGGGGTGAAGTTTCTTTTCTGGGTCTTCATTAGCTGTAGTTGAATCAGCTGTAGGAGCAGTTTCTGGGCAATAACTTCATAAGGATTTACTTTCCAGGATGATGGCTCAAGGATCGTCCTGGAAGTACTGGTATTTTCAAGACCATTGGGCTTAGAGTCCTAGATTGTCTCCATCAAGGTCTGAGAAGAAATGATGATCATGAACACTGTGCTTTAATTGTTTGGCACAAGTTGACTCCTGTTTCTCTCTCAGGGTGTTTTGCTGCTTCACTTAGGCTGACATTCCTGACAAGTGAGTGGCAGATGTCCGGTGGTTGGCAGGAATGAATAGATCCTTTTCAATAAGAGGTACTTCCCTAGATGATGGCTGTGAGTGTTGGGATGGAAAAAGGACAAGTACTCTTGAAGATGTTGCCACACACAGGGCTCATGTTTTGCAGGATAAAAAATTAATCCACAAAAAAAATCCCTATCATTTCGATACTTTAGTATAGAAATCTAGTATTTTTAGTACACTATAGCATTTTTTAATATCACTAAAAAGGTGGATTTTATTTAAAATATATGAAATATTTGGGTCAATTTACACACACACAGACATATATATATATATGTATATGTGTGTGTGTGTGTGTGTATATATATATATATAGATATATATATATATATATAAAAGAAATTACATAAATGTAGAATCTAATTAAAATATATTTAGAGAACATTTTCTGTATGATGCAGAAGTGAAGGAAACCAAATAAATGTATATATCCATTACTTGGATTTGATATTCTGTGTGAATGGCAATTGATTCACTAAGGCTAAGCGTATCTTTTGTACCTTGCTCATCCAATATGTCAAATAACTCAACAATTTGCAAATGAATCATCTTTATTGGAACTCTGCCAGTCTCAGGTGAGACATTATACAGGCAAATTGCCTAGTTTTCCACAGTCAGATATGGGGGTGGGGGTTGGGTAGCTTTCTTTTGGTCTGCTAACATTATGTGCCCTACTAATGATATGCTTTATTAGCAGAAATGTGTCTTCTTATGGCTTTCAACATTCTTGTTGAATGAAGATGTATCTTGATGGAATGTTTTGTTTAACCTCTGTCTCAATTAAGATACATACTAACTGTGAACATCTAAAGTTTTTCCTTCCTCAGAGACCCCCAGAAAAAGTTAATAGGTAATTGTGATCCATGTTCTAATATAAGCAGATAGGATGTTAAAGCAGTGGTAACATAAAATAGAATAGTAATAAGCAAGAGTGTGCTGGCTTAACAACAAATGCTCTGAAAACCATCACACACTTTGAAGTTGAACCTGAATTGTTTACATTTTCTATCACCTTCTTAAGTCTAGACAATCAACAAAAGAATAAAACAAGGGGGCCGAGCCAAGATGGCAGAGTAAAAGTAGTGTCTTGCTTAAGCTCTCCCCAAACCCCTCAAAATGCCTGTAAAATTTTCTCTAAACAATTTCTAGAGTAGCAGAAACCACAAAATGACATACTGAAACAAATTTCCAGTTCAAGACAATCGGGAAGGTCAAAAAGAAGTGTCACTCACACCAGGATAAAATGAGAGCACACCCACATGGGCCATGCCAGAACAGAAAAGGCAGGAGCAGGCCTTAGGGGACTAAAACATTGGCAGCTGCAGCAGTTTCCAGACTTTTTAACCCCAAAATGCTAAAGACAAATTCAAAGGTCAGTAGGAAAGGTCTCTCACCTGGGTAAGAGATAACCATGGTCCGCCCCCAAGACAAGGTGGTGGCAGTTGCTGCTACAGCAGGGGCTGCTTCTAGAGCTCTCAGCCTACAGACACTGTGGGAACTGAGTGGTTGATCTGAGGAGAATTGCAGGAATCTCTTTTCTGTTTCTGAGAGAGGATTCTTTTGCTTTGCCCATGTTTGTATCTTCTTGCAGTTCTGGGTGTCAGTCCTGGGGTGAGGAGGAATGCTGGTGTGGTGGAGGTTGTGGCAGCAGTGGGGAAGGAATCCTCCTCACAGTTCCAAGGTAGAAAAGAGTTGTGGTTGCTCACAGATTAGAGCACAGGTCAGGAAAAAAGTAAACACCTCTCCTTTGAAAATAACACCTTTGAAGAAGTGAAAATTTAGAGGTCCCTAGAAAGAGAGCACAGGGTGAGCTGAGTATGAAAGAATGACATCTAAAAAATAAAATTAAGTGTTGAGAGAAATGTCCTGGGAGAAAGAGAAAGAAAGAAGTAGAATGTTGTAAATCATATCACATAAAAGAGGCAAGAAAGTTCTTTTACAGGAGTGGGGGAGGTTAGAGAGAATAAGTGAACCTTACTCTCATCAGATTTGACAAGGAGGGAATAGCATACACATTCAATTGGGTATGTTAATCTATCTTACCCTACAAGAAAGCATGGGGGAAGGGGATAAAGAGAAGAGAGATAATAGAAGAAACAGCAGATTGGGGAAGGGGTCATAAGAAGCAAACGCTTTTGAGGAGGGTCAGGTCAAAGGATATAATAAAATAAATGGAGGGTAGAACAGGATAGAAGAAAATGTAGTTAGTCTTTCACAATATGACTGCTATGGAAGTGCCTTACACGACTACACATGTATAACCTATATTTTAATTGCTTGCCCTTTCAATGAGGGTAGTTGGAGAGGAAGGAATGGAGAGAATGCCCAACTTAAAGTTTTAAAAATGAATGACAATTTTTTTTACATGCAACTGGGAAATAAGATATGCAAACAAGGGGGTACAGAAATCTATCTTGCATTATAGGAAAACAGAAAGGAAGGGGATAAGAAGGAGTGAGGTAATAGAAGGTAGGGCAGATTGGAGGAAGGAGTAATTAGAATGCATTTTGTCTTGGAGTGGGCAAAGGGAGAGATGGGGAGAAAACTTGGAATTCAAAATCTTGTGGCAGTGAATGTTGAAAACTAGAAATAAATTCATAATAACAAAGAATAAATCAAACTCTGATTTGTAGCATTTACACTAAGACTTTAGCAATGAACAAGTTCTGAGATGACTCCAGAACATTACTATTCATATTCTTATACAAGAAAAATCATATATTTACAACACTGAGATTTTTATTCTGGCCTCAGTGTCTCTAACTTATTTATCAGAAGATAAGTGAAATGTCCAGATTGTAAATGTCCTTAAGGGTCGTAGAGTCCTAGAATTCTTGATATCAAAGTTAACATCTCTTTGAGCATTCCACTTTCAAATTCTCTACATTGATGAGAATGAAGCCTGGCAATAAGTCCATATACTGAGAAATACTTCTTCCATGATATTTTTGAAATTGTAGAGATCTTTGGATTCCCAAATTGGGTATGCTTAGGCATACATAGAAAATGGTCCATCAGTACTATGTATAACATTTTCTCATTATCTCTTAGAAATAGGAAGTCATTGAAAACAAATTCCAAAGGTTTGCTGATATTTTTATTCTCTAAATATGAAGTATGGTTTGATACTTCTTTTCTTTGCACAACACAGTCATGCTTTTTTAAAAATTAATTTATTAGTTTAGTTTCAGTTACCAAGATTGAATTCCATAGTTCCTTGATTTTCAAATTTCCTTTACTTCCCTCCCCCCTCCCCACACGACAGCATATATTCCAGTATAGGATCTGCAAATGCATTAATATTAGGCATTATTCCAATTACAAAGGTGTATTGTACTAGGTGGGATGAAAGATGGGAAGGAAGAAATAAAACCAAACAATGAAAAGAACAAGATCATTTAGTTTGCTTCCATCAGGATTCAGGTTCAGTTATTTCTAGTTATATCTCTGGATGGCGCATTTCTCACTTTCTTGAGTCTTTCAGGATTAACTTATATCACTGCATTGCTGAAAAGAGTCCAGTCTGTCATAGTTGGTCATCACAGATATGGTATGTCTGTGATTGTATACAAATTTCTTCTGATTCTACTCTTCTCTCTCAGCATCAGTTTGTATAAGTGTCTCCAGGAAATTATTAAATCCGTCACCTCCTCGTTTCTTATAGCACAATAATATCCCATTACATTCATATACCACAACTTGTTTAGCCATTCCCCAGTTGATGGGCACCCCTTTAGTTTCCAATTCTTTGCAACCATGAAAAGAGCTGCTATAAATATTTTTGTATATATGGGTCTTTCTCCCACTTCTGTGATCTCTTTAGGATATAACCCTAGAAGTGGTACTGCTGGGTCAAAGGGTATGAAATTATTTATAATCCTTTGGGCATAATTCCAGATTGTTCTCCAGAATGGTTGGATAAGTTGACAACTCCACCAGCAATGTATTAGTGTTCCAATTTGTCCACATCCTCTCCAGCATTTGTCACTTTCCTGTTTTGTCATCTAGCCAATCTGACTGGAGGGATGTGGTATATCAGAGTTGTTTTGATTTGCATTTCTCTAATTAATAGTGATTTAGAGCATTTCTTCATATGCTTATAGATATCTTTAATTTCTTTCTCTGAAAACTTCCTGTTCATATCCTTTGACTATTTATTAATTGGGGAATGATTTGTATTCATATAGATTTGCTTCAATTCTCTATAAATTTTAGAAATGTGTCCTTTATCAGAGACACAAGTTGTAAAAATTATTTCCCAATTTCCCACCTCCCTCTTGATCTTGGTTACATTGGCTTCATTTGTACAGACGCTTTTCAATTTAATGTAATCAAAATTATCCATTTTGCATTTTAAAATGCTCTCTAATTCTTGTTTGGTCCTATAGTCTTCCCCTCTCCACAGATCTGTCAGGTAAACTATTCCTTGCTTTCCCAAATCGCTTACAGTATCATCCTTTACACCTAGATCATGCACCGGTTTGGGTGTGCACTTGATTTTGGTACATGGTGTTAGATAATGGTCTATGCCCAGTTTCTGCCATACTGTATTCCAGTTTTCCCAGCAGTTTTTGTCAAATAGTCCATTCTTATCCCAAAAACTGGGGTCTTTAGGTTTATCGAACAATAGATTGCTAAATTCATTAACTGCTGTGTCTCCTGCACCTAATCTATTCCATTGATCCACTACTCTACACCTCTGCCAGTACCAAGCAGTTTTGATGACTGCTGCTGTATAATACAGATTAAGATCTGGCAGAGCTAGTCCACCTTCCCTAGCGTTTCTTTTCATTAATTCCCTTGATATTCTAGACCATTTGTTATTCCAAATAAATTTTGTTATTATTTTGTCTAACTCTAGAAAGTAGTTTTTTGGTAAATTGATTGGTATGGCACTAAATATATAGTTTAGTTTGGGTAACATTGTCATTTTTATTATATTAGCTCGAACCAGCCACGAGCAATTGATATTTTTCCAACTATTTAGATCTGTTTTTATTTGTGTGAGAAGTGTTTTGTAGTTGTGATCATATAGATTCTGGGTTTGTTTTGGCAAGTTGATTCCCAAATATTTTATGATGTCTACAGTGAATTTAAATGGGATTTCTCTTTCTATCTCTTGCTGTTGAGTTTCATTAGAGATGTACAGGAATGCTGAGGATTTATGTGGGTTTATTTTATATCCTGCAACTTCGCCAAATTTATTTATTGTCTCAGGTAGTTTTTTACTTGATTCTCTAGGATTCTCTAAGTATATCATTATATCATCTGTGAAGAGTGATAACTTGGTCAATTCCTCTTCAGTTAATCTGGGCAACTTGTGATTTTGTAAATATTCATCCACTTCACTAAGATTGTCATATTTATGTGCATACAATTGGGAAAAATAATTCCTCATTATTTTTTGATTTCCTCTTCACTGGAGGTAGATTCACCCTTTTTATTTTTGATACTCATAATTTGGTTTTCTTCTTTCTTTTTTTTTTATCATATTGACTAAGGGTCTATCAATTTTGTTGATTTTTTCATAAAACCAGCTCTTAGTTTTATTTATTAATTTAATGTTTTTTTAATTTCAATTTTATTAATCTCACCTTTGGTTTTCAATATTTCTAATTTAGTACTAAATTGGGGATTTTCAATTTGTTCTTTTTCTAGCTTTTTCAATTTCATGTCCAATTCTTTGACCTCCATTCTCTCTGATTTAATTAAGTATGCACACAGGGATATAAAACTTCCCCTGAGAACTGCCTTTAGTGCATCCCACAAATTTTGGTATGTTGTCTCATTATTACCATTCTCTTGAATGAAATTATTGATTGTTTCTATAATTTCTTGTTTGACCCACCAATTGTTAGGATTAAATTGTTTAATTTCCAATTAGTTTTTAGTCTATCTTACCATGGCCCTTTACTGCATATAATTTTTATTGCATCATGATCTGAGAATGATGCATTTAATATTTCTGCCTTTCTGCACTGACTTGTGTGGTTTTTATGCCCTAGTACATGGTCTATTTTTGAGTATGTACCATGCACTGCTGAGAAGAAAGCAAATTCCTTTTTATCCCCATTCTGTTTTCGCCAGAGATCCATCATATCTAGTCTCTCTAAGATTCTATTCACCTCCTCAACTTCTTTCTTGTTTATTTTGAGGTTAGATTTTCGAGTTCAGAGAGGGGAAGATTAAGGTCCCCCACTAGTATAGTTTTGCTATCTATTTCTTTCTCTAATTCCTTTAACTTCTTCTCTAGGAGTCTGGATGCTATACGACTTGGTGCACATATATTAAGTAGTGATATTGCTTCACTCTTGATGGGGCCTTTTAGTAGGATATAGTTTCTTTCCTTATCTCTTTTAATTAGATCTATTTTTCCTTTGCTTTATCTGAGATAATTATTGCTACCCCTTCTTTTTTTACTTTAGTTGAGGCATAATAAATTTTACTCCAGCCTTTTACCTTTACCCTGTGGGTATCTCTTTGTTTCAAATGTGTTTCTTGTAGACAGCATATTGTAGGATTATGGTTTTGAATCCATTCTGCTATCTGCCTCTGTTTTATGGGAGAGTTCATCCCATTCATATTCAAAGTAATAATGACTATCTGTCTGTTCCCCTCCATCCTATTCCCTCTCCTGTTTATGTTTTTGTTTCTTCCTTCTCCCTTCCCCTCCTTGAAGTTTTCCCTTTTGACCACCCCCTCCCTCAGTGTTCCCACCCAGTGATCCCTCTTCTTAACCTACCCTCTCCCCTTATTACTGTTTCCCCCCTTTCTAATGCCCCCATTTAGTCTCCTCTTTTTCACCCCCCTTACCCTTCTGCTTTCTATAGGACGCAATAAGTTTTTATACTTATCAGAGTGAATTATTCCCCGTTTGATTCCAAACAAATGAGAGTAAATTTCAAACATTGCTCCTCTCCCTCCCTCCTTTTCCTGTATTTAATGAATTTATGTGTCTATTCACATTAAAATCTTAAACTTCACTGATTTAAGTTGATCCCTCTTTGAACCAGAACCAGTGAGAATAGTGTTTAAATGATGTTCCTCTCCTTCTTTCTTTCCCCTCTTCTATAGTGTGTTTTAATGCCTCTTCAGATGGCATATTTTACCTTTTCCTATCTAATCCTTTCCTTTTTCCCATTACAGTCTCTTTGATCCCGTTAATAGGTTTTGTTTTTTTTTTTCAGACATCAGGTTAGTGCATTCATACCCACACCCTCTATCTAAATCTAACCCTTTTGAAGGTCATGATAATCATAAAGATTTTGAATGTTGACAGTTATCAGCTCCACATATAGGGACGTGAACATTTTCCTCTTGTTGCATCCCAAGTAATGAGTGTGTGTTTGTGTGTGTGGGTCTGTGCACTTATGCATGTGTGAGTCTTTGTTTCTTTTGTTTACCTTTTTATGTCTTTCTTGAGTCTTGTAATTGGAGATCAAATTTTCCATTGAGCTCTGGCTTTTTCATCAGGAACATCTGGAAGTCCCTTATTTCATTAAATGACCATCTCCTTGCCTGGAGGATTATGCTCAGTTTTCCCTGGTAGTTAATCCTTGGTTGTAGTCCTAGCTCTCTTGCCCTACGAAATATCAAATTCCAGTCCCTCTGCTCTTTTAATGTAGAAGCTGCTAGGTCCTGTGTGATCCTAACTGTAGTTCCTCGATATTTGAATTGTTTCTTTCTGGCTGCTTGTAGAAATTTTTCTTTAATCTTGTTATTCTGCAATTTGGCTACTATATTTTTTGGAGTTTTCAGTTTGGGATCTTTTTCAGGAGGAGTCCCGGTGAATTCTGTCGATAGCTATTTTATCTTCTGATTCCAGGACCTCAGGACAGTTTTCTTTGACAATCTCTTGGAGGATGTTGTCTAGGCTGCTTTTTTCATCATGGCTTTCTGGTAGACCAGTAATTCTTAGGTTGTCTCTCCTGGATCTGTTCTCTAGGTCAGTTATTTTTCCAGTGAGATATTTTACATTTTCTTGCAATTTTTCTATCGTCTTGTTTTGTTTGATTGACTCTTGCTGCATCATAGAGTCCTGAGCTTCAGTTTGATTATTTCCAATTTTTATCGAATTACAGTCTTCAGTTATTTTTTGAAGTTCCTTTTTTAGGGAGGTATTTTCTCCAATTACTTCACTGAGACGTTTTTCCAAGTTGGTCACTGCCTCCCTGATTTGGTCTTTAAAATTTTTCTTAAGCTCCTCCAGGAATGCTATTTGGGCTTGAGACCAGATCATGTTTCCTTCTGTGTTCTCAGGTTTGGGTAGAGAGTCTATATTGTCCTGTGTATTATGTTGTTCTTGCCCTGCATAATATGCTCGAGTAGACTTTCTTGCCTTCCCCTTCTCCTTCTCAGCTTCTTTTTTTCCCGTTGTGACTTCCTGTTTCTTAGTTTCTCAGGCTATGAGTTTAGGGCCTGATCCTTGACTTTGAATACCTCTGGGTGGCTAGTTTATGGCTAAATCAGGGAAGTCAATGAGGGATGTAGATGTGTAGGTGTGGGTGTGTCTGACCACTTCAGATTTCTGCCTCTATACCCCTGGGCTATAAGTAGGCTCTTTTTGGTGAGGTGAGGTGGGGCTTGTTGGGACCCCACCCTCTCTTCTCTTCAGACTCCTGGCTGTCTCAGTTACACCCCTTCTTGGAGACTCTCAAACCTGGGGCTATTTCCATTAACTTGGGATTTCAATCTGGGTGGGAGACCTATCTTTGGGTTTTCTGCTTCATGAAGGAGGGATGGGAGGATCTGAACAGCTAGAATTTACTTTGCCATTCCAGCCCCTCTATTATACAGGCAGGCAGTTTCTAAACTTCCAAGCTGGGGGTCGAATGCAGCCAGAGAAGCCGCTCTCTCCATTGAGGGCCCAACTCTCCTACGTGGCTCCAATGATCCAACCCGTCCGAGAGATAACTGATTCGTCCTCTGTTAGTCTGCAGGCCGGGGCTTTTGCTCTCTCTGGTGTAGTCTGCTTGTCTGCTCTTAGGTCTGGGCTGTGCAGACCCCACATGCTCTTCGCCCTGGGCTGGACTCTGCCACACTTCATCTTCCAGTGGGCTCCATCATTCCGGATTCCGCTCAGATTCACCCTTTGAGCCTTAGTGATGGAGGAGCTCAGCGAGGTTACTGCTTCCTTTCTGTCATCTTGGCTCCTCCCCCCCACAGGCATGCTTTTACTGGACCACCTCTGCCTGCAGTTCAGAGACCCTTAACTGAGGACTAAGCTTATGCTGACTAGAAACCCAGTCAGATGTGAAGGATGATGCAAGGAGTTTTCTCAGAGTTATATACTTCAAGTAATCCATGTGCTTTATCTAAAAACTATCCCTGTACTGGTCAATCAGTTATTTTTTCTGTGTTCCTTTGATTAAAAATAGATACTTGTGGGGGAGTTCTCATTTTTTCTGATTTTAGGGAATTGTACCTTTTTAGTCTCCCCCACCAACTTGAAAAATCTTTAATCTCTTTTTTTTTCCAATTAGAAAGCATACTACCTAATTTGTTATCCTGGCTAATTTTTTTTAACTAAGTGGTCTTCTTTGATTGTTTTTAATTAAAAAAAATCTGTCTCCCTCTCTATTCAGGATCCATTGCCAAAGCTGAGGCAGCCTGCTCCTGATTTATTAGGCAATTGTCATACATCGCTTAGTAAAACAATATGCTTGGAAGGTCAAATTTGTTTCCACAATCATTTCATCTTTCACCTGGCACAAAAGTGAGTTGATAAGGAAGTTATAGTAGAATTGCCTAGCAGCAGTGAGGGCCAGGTTGAGGTTGTGCAACATAAACATAAAGTACACCTAATCATAAGTGTTGCATGCATTTTTCTACCTATTCTTTCTAGCAGCACATGGGTAGGAGCAAAAGTGGCAGATGGGGGTAGTGATCTAAGACTGAGATTTAACAAGGCACAATCAGTGAAATGATTAGTGTACTAGGGCCTCAATAGAAGAGGACAATAGGTAAACGAATTAGTTTACCAAGAAATCAAAATCAGGCAAAACAAGAAAAAAAGAAAGAAAGTGTTTGATTCAGGGTAAATGTCCTGGAAAAGAATTATGGGATTGAAGGATTGGAGATTATGGTGTACATGAAAAGCAGAGTTTCATAAGAGATAATAGAAGGAGAGGCTGAAGGCCAATATGTCATGGTAGAATAAGGGAATTATGGAATTCTTGAATGTGAAACTAGTAAATTTGTGGGTGATGGCAAGATCAAGGGTATTGCCATATCTTCGTGGGACTGAAAGGAGATAGAAAAGTAGTTCATGGGAAGTAAGTAGATTGAGGACCTGAGTGGTGAGGATGTTTGAGCAAAAGCCAATATGAATATTAATATCCCCCTAGTATGAAAGCAGGGGTTGAAAAGGAGAGTTCACTAGCTATGTGACTCTGGGCAAGTCACTTCACCAATGGAAAACTACTCCAATGTCTTTGCCAAGAAAGCCCCTTATTGTGTCAGTCAGACATATGTGAAATAACTGGAAAAAAAAAAAACAATAATGCATACAATGGGAAACTAACTGTAAGAAGGTATTCAACATCAAGATCTAGAAGAATTGAGAAAGCAAAACTAACATAAACTCAGTAGTGGAAATCATATAATCAGAACATGCCAATATGGAAACAAAAAACCCTGCTACAAAATCTAATTTTTTTCTGAATTTTAATGTGTAATTTTATGTGAACATATGAAAACACATCTTTTCAAATAAGACTAAATTCTCTTGGGAATTGTGTGAAAGGAAGTTTTGTTGTTCTGGCATCCAAATGACAAATGTGATTGAGATGATGGCAGTTTTCAACTTATAAAAGTTTCATTAAGCATCCAGTATGATACCATTAAAATGCATGATATTGTTTGTGAAGAGCAAACTAGTCAGCTGCAGCCTACTTCTGATATCACATTCCTATTGCCAAATCAGCTGCCACCTGGCCTTGATTCCTTTCCATGAACGAGTTCACTATCAGCCAATGCTTAGCCTGCAGATTTAGTTATTTTGCCGACACATTTTCTGATTCCAGAGCTGGTCAATGTATACTAATGTACAGAAGCTATTAAAAGGAGAGAGAGACAGACAGACAGACAGACAGACAGACAGACTCAGACACAGAGACACAGACAGAGAGACAGAGACAGAGAGACAGAGAGAGAGACAGAGAGACAAAGAAAGAGAGACACAGAGATGAGACAGTGTTTGTGTGTGTGTGTGCATACACATGAACACACACACACACACACACAGAATAAGAAGGGGTGGAGGGATATTTGTGTGCCAAAATAGAATAGAAGGAAATAAATTCGTTCGGTAGAACTTGGATTGAGGGTTATGGAATGTTTTAGTTGATTCAATGGTCTGGTTAAATAAGAGTTAGTGAGAAAACACTATTTATTTAAATCATATACTTAAAAAGGTTTCTCACATATTAGTTCACATTCCTGCCTTAGTAAATACAGTTTACTGGAATAATTTATCTCTTCTGCTTCTTTTTTAAAAATTGAATGAGGTGCTTACAGTACCCTAGGGCATTGCTCTTAGCAAGAATCTCATTACATAATTCTGTAGATAGATGTAACCATAGGAAGCATAGAGAACTTGGCAAAAAGTGTGTTGATTTTGATTATCTGTCTAATTTAAATTTCCAGAAATTTTTTAAAACCAACTTTCTGACTTTCTACTTACCAGCCTTATGAGCTGCTGCCCTCCAGTTCAAAAGAATAAGCAGACAACTTTGTACTACAGAGAGCAGTGTTGCCTCAAACAGACTAAAGAGGCAGGGTCACTAACCTGGCTTAAAAGGAAGCACAAAAAGGCCACTTAGCTGAAATAAATTATCTACCTCCCTCTCTCTCTCTCTCTCTCTCTCTCTCTCTCTCTCTCTCTCTCTCTCTCTCACACACACACACACACACACACACACACACACACACACACACACACGGGATATGGATTCTTTATTCTGATACTTAAAGGAAAGGTAGAAATCACATGATCTCAAGAAAGAAAGTTAAGACAAAATAACAGCTTTGGAATACTTTGGTCTAATAGTAAAGGGACAAAAATATTGAACAATGCATGTACTATTTAATTTTAATTTCAAGTGAGGGAGCTTAAGCCAACAGCTTCCTGGGCACCTTGTAGTCTAAACATCAAATAGGTTACTCTGAAATATCATGAGTAAAATATCTTTTGCAAAATATCAGTTGAGAACAAATGATAACTAAACTTCGGGGTTTTAGTGACCTCCCAACACCCTTCCCCATATAGGTCAGAATGTTGGAGCAAGGAGTGAATAATGGTCCCTTTGGGGGATTTATTCTATTTCATAAGCCTTGCCTTTACTATGCTTAATGTTTCTTTTACTCTTTAGATTAAACACATTATAAAGTGATGCCTTTGGTAAAGAGACTCAATGAGACAGAATGTGAAGGGAAATGGTTTGTTATGAGGAGGTCTTATTCTAACATTTATTTTGAAGAACATACAAACCTTTCTAGTTTATGGTAATGACCCACACTAGAGGACACTGCAAATGGATTGATAAGAAACAGATGCCTTGAAAGTAATAGGGATTTTGATGATACAGTACCCCTGGAGATAAATTTTTATTACACTTTGAAAAGTTCAATTGAAAGAAAACAATGGCCACAAGGAGGAGTCCAAAATAATCCAGGAACCAAGGTAGGTAATAAAACACTAGGGGATTTCCTTGCTAAACAAGCACATCAGAGTCAAGTACAAGCATCATTTTAAAATGAAAACTCATTTGCAAAAAGTTACAGATGATGCTGATGGAAGAATGTGCACAATACTATCATGCAACATTGGTCAGCAAATATATGGCACAATACATTTTTTTCCTTGATGAATTTCAAACATTTGGTGTCAGTTTCTTTAAGGTACTTAGCATGATGCCTGGCTCATGGTAAGTGCTGTATGTTAGGTAGGTAGGTAGGTAGTTAGATATGTACATAGCTATGTAGACAGGAGAATGAAAAGGAAGAGGAGGAAAAGGAGGAGGAGGAGTATATGATGGGGTTGAAATGACACTGAAGAAGTTGAAGAGATGCTATATGAGAACAAATACATAAGGGGAGAAAATCATGGTCGAAGTGACTTTTCAAAATAGGAAAAGGCAAACTCCACTCTTCCCTTTTAGAGGTCTTGTGAAAAAGAGAATAAGACCTGTTTTTGTATGGAAATCTCTGTTACATTTTTATATTAGGTAAACATGCTTATTGAAAGTGAAAAAAATGTGTTATGATGCAAATCCACTCTACTTTCCTTTGTGATTGTGTTTGTTTATAGATGTGGGACTCTTACATCAGTAGGCCATCATTAGAGAAACCTCAAAATACTCTTCTATTTTGTTGTTATTACAATCTAGTAAAAAATAGTTTCTCATAGTAGCAAAATAATGTTTGTAGTCTTGGAAAGGTTTTCAACTTTAACCACCCAAATATACAGATAAGAGGCTCCTAATAGGATAGAAGAAAAGGTAGAGATAATCATATTGCTTCCTGGTTTTAGCTTCATCTCTTTTCATGCTTAATCATCTTGCATGGGCAAATTGCACGATTTTAGAATTGAGAACTAGGGGATTCTTAGCCATTTATGATTTGTTATAAAAGTAGCCTCTACCAAAATAATAACCAGATGTAACCACTTCCACTTTTCAGAAGTACCTCCAAGGAACAGGTTAAGTACTTTGTGTACTAATCTTAAGAACACAAAAAGCCCTCCTAGGGACTGGCCCTATATTCCCCCAAGGCTATTTTCAGAACCACACCTATCTAAACAGAACAGATAAGAGAATTCTAGGACAAGCAGAAACAGCAGAGAAGAAAGGAGAGAAGTAGAACTCACAGGCCCAGTCCACCAGGGGTACCTGGGACTAACATAGCAAGCTATAGAGAACACAGCCTCAGGTATAGCATATCCTCAAGCTGCAACTGCACAGATATGGGTGTCACCTTTGGCAAGGAAAGAATCCCCCCCGCAAAAAAAAAGTTTAGGCCCCAGGGCATCTTGACCAGCACCTGAAAGGAGGCACCCCAGAACACCAACACCTGTGGCATTTCCAGAATTATCAACACATAGATGCCTAGGACAAAGTGAGAGGTCAGTGCCCTATGGACTGGTTGGGAGAATGTGTCAGTTTTTTCCCCTGGGGGGAGAAGCCACTGAGGAGTTGGCCCAGCTTGTGCCAAGTTGCCACATTGCAGCTTCACCTCTTGGCCTGCAAAAAGTAGGGGGATACGGAGATCAGTCTGGGGGGTAAGCGCTCTTGCTTTACCCTTCTTATATCTGGATTGTGGTCTGAGGTGGAGATCTGGGGTGGGTATCCAGCTTGCCAGAGTGTGTGGAGGCTTCAGAGAGGCCACCAAACTAACACCTCCAGAATTTGAGAAAACCCCGACATTTGGGACAGAAGTTGCCCTGGCTGGTGGCAAAGTCCTACTGGGGCAACAAGCCCAAAAGTCCAGTGGCAACATGCCTAGGCAAAGGAAACAAAATAAACAGAAAGATGAAACATTAGAGTTCTATTTTGTGGGCAAAGAGGATAAAAGCATGGAACAGGAGGAGGACTATGACTTCAGAACTCCTGCACCAAAAGCCCAAAATGAAAACACGAGTCTGGTTACAGGCCATAGAGGACCTTAAGAAGCAGATAAGGGAAGTGGGGGGAAAATTGGTAAAAGAAATGAGAAAGATGCAAGAAAAGTATGAAATGGCAGTTAACAGCCTGACCTTAAACCTTAAAAAATAGACTAACTCAATTGGCAAAAGAGGCTCAAAAAGCCAATGAGGAGAAGAATACCTTAAAAAGCCAAATTTGCCAGATGGAGAAAGAATCTCAAAAACTCACTGAGGAGAATCATTCCTTCAGAATTGGACTGGAGCAAATGGAAGCTATTGATTTTATGAGAAATCAAGATGCTATTAAGCAGATCCAAATAAATGAAAGAAGAGAAGGCAATGTGAAATAGCTCATGGGAAAAAAAAACAAAAACACTGACCTGGAAAATAGATCCAGGAGAGACAATCTAAAAATTATTGGACTACCTGAAAGCCATGATCAAAGAAAGAATCTAGAAATCATGCTTCATGAAACTGTCCAGGAAAATTGTGCAGATGTTTTAGAACCAGAGGTCAAAACAGAGGTTGAAAGAATCCACAGATCACCTCCTGAAAAAGATCCCAAAACTAAAACTCCTAGGAATATTGTAGCCAGGTTGCAGAATTCCCAGAAAAAGGAGAGAATATTACAAGCAGTCAGGAAGAAACAACTTGAATATTGTGGAAACAAAGTCAGGATTGTGCAGGATCTGGCAGCTTCTACACTGAGGGATCAAAGGGAATGGAATATGATATTCCAGAAGGCAAAGAACCTCCGATTAAAACCAAGAATCACCTACCCACCAAAACTGAGTATCATATTTCAGGGGAAAATATAGTCATTTAGTGGAATAGAGGACTTTCAAGCATTCTTGAGGAAAAAACCAAAGTTGAATAGAAAATTTGACATTCACATACAAGAAGCAAGAGATGCTTGAGAAAGCAAACAGGGAAAAGATATCACTATGAACTCATCAAAATTGAACTATTTACATTGAAGAAGCATATATGTGCATATGAATACATATGTGAATGTGTATATATATGTTTTCAGGAATACATACATAGAGGGCAAAGGTCGAATTTAATGGGAAAGGATGATACTTAAAAGATGAGGTTAAGAGGTGAGAGAGTAATGTGGTGAGGGGAAATGTGGAGAGACAATGGGGTCAATTGTCTTGTGTACAGGAGGCAGGGGAAGGTGGTTCCAGGGGAGGGGAGGAACAGGAAGGCAAAAAGGCAAAACCTTATTCTCATTGAATTTGGTCCAGGGAGAGAATGACATACATAGTAAATAAGGTGTCCCACCCTACAGGAGCGTTGTGGGGAGGGTTATGGGGGAAGGTGGTGGAGGGGAGGGCAGACAGGGGGGGAAGGAAGTTGGAAGCACCACTTTGAAAAGGGACAGGATCAAGGTGGGGAGTAGACCAGATGGAAGTTGGGATGGGAGGGAGGGAAATATAGTCAGTCTTTTACAATATATCTACTATGGTAATGTTTTGTATAGCTACACATGTACAGCATATACTGAGTTGCTTATCTTCCTTTTAAAATCAAATTAAAAAAATATATCCATACTATGATTAATACTATTTTGCGTATAATTGGGAGATAAGATGTGCAGGCAATTGGACACAGGGATTCACCTGGCCCTACTGGAAAAGTCGAAAGGGGTATGGGAGAAAAGATGGGAGAAAGCAGATTGGTTGAGGGGATGTCCTGTATGACTGTTATTCTGGGTTGGTGGGTAGGGGAAAATTGGGGAAAAATTGTAACTCAAAATCTGACAGAAATGAATTATGTAAACTAGAAATTAATAAAGCATTTGGAAAAAAAATAAAAAATGTGGACACAATAATGCTATTTATGTAGCATTATATTTATATTATTTATCAATCACATACACAAACTTTGATTAAAGGAATTAATATGAGGTTGTGAAAAATGCTATCTTTTGTCATATCTTTCAGCAAATATTATAATAAAAACTCACTTTCTGTGATATTAAATAAAATGTTCTTTTTAAATGTTTTTGGTCTTTATTAATTTTTTTTACTTTTAGTTTACAAGATTCAGTTCTGCAATTCCTTGAGTTTCAGATTTTCTCTCCCCCCTCCCCACTCCCCACCCATGGCAGCATACAATCAAATACAGTATCTGCAAATACTTTCACATTAGACATTAGGTTATAAAGAAGGATTGTATCAGATGGAATGAACAGTGGGAAAGAGGAAACAAAACCAAACAAGATAAAGAAAAACAGCAGTTAGTTTGATTCAATCTGGATTCAAACTCAATTCTTTCTCTGGATGTAGATATGTCTCTCCATCATAAATCTTTTTTGGTTGACTTATAACCCTGCTTTGCTGAGAAGAGTCCAGTCTATCAAAATTGGTCATCACACATATGTTGTGTATGTAATTGTGTACAAATTTCTCCTTGTTCTACTCTTCTCATTCAGCATCAGTTCATATAAGCCTTTCCAGGTAAATGTGACGTCCATCTGCTCCTTGTTTCTTATAGCACAATAGTATTCCTTTACGTGAATGTACCACAACTTGTTCAGCCATTCCCCAATTGATGGGCACCCCCTTAATTTCCAATTCTTTGGCACCACAAAAAGAGCTGCTATAAATATTTTTGTACGTATGTGTCTTCTTCCTACTTCTATGATCTCTTTGGGATACAACCATAGAAGTGATAATGCTGGTCAAAGTGTATGAAATTATTTATAGCCCTTTGAGCCTACTTCCAGATTGCTCTCCAGAATGGTTAGATCAGTTCACAATTCCATCAGCAATGCCTTAGTGTTCCAATTTGTCCACATCCTCTCCAGCATTTGTCATTTTCCTGTTTTGTCATCTTAGCCAATCTGACTGGTGAGATGTGGTACCTCTGAGTTGTTTTGATTTACATTTGTCTAATCAATAGTGATTTAGAACATTTTTTCATATGATTATACATATCTTTAATTCCTTCCTCTGAATACTGCCTGTTCATGTCCTCTGACCATTTATCAAATGGTGAATCACTTGTATTCTTATAGATTTCACTCAATTCTCTGTATTAAATAAAATGTTCTCATGAGCATTTTCCCTTAAATAATTTGTAGTAAGCTTTTTATTGATATATAGCAACAGAAGGTATGTGAGTCACATGTACATATATAGGCATATACATGTGTGTGCACTTAGATAGGAATACATTCCCCCTTATATAAATGTTCCACTGAAATGTTTCTAATACTCAACTGCTTTATTATTAGAATATCTTGGGACAGTTAGGTGGCGCAGTGAATAGAGCACCTACCCTGGAGTTAGGAGGACCTGAGTTCAATTTTGGACTCAGAAACTTAATAAACTTTCTAGCCATGTGACCTTGGGCAATACACTTATCCCCAATTGCTCTTCCTTCCCCCCTCCAATAAGAAGATCATCTTTCAAGACGTCACATTGAAAACAAATTAATGCATCAATTTCTTCTGGAGCAATCAAATATATATTGAAGTCATTTCTAAAGTTAAGAGCATATAGTAAAGTCACCAAGTCACCAATGCTTTCAGATTAATTATCTTCAGAAATTTAATAGTACCATTTAAAGTTGATTGTTCACACAAATCTAAATGCTGTAATTATGAAATAGTTTACATAACATCAGATTTCAACTAATAATCCTAAGCATTTCTGATTTATCTTCTCTCCAGAGTTGTCAAAATGTAGTTATAAGGTGTAGAGAATGATCAAGGCAATGTAAAAGTATGAACAAACTTCCAAAATATTTCTTTTATGGAAATTGTTAATTAAAAAAATAAACTGTTAATAAGCAAGGCATGCATAAAACACCAGATATAGAGTTAGAGTTGAGTCCAAATACAGTTTGAGATATTTACTGTGTGATCCAGATAATAAACTTCTACCTCATATGGTTTTTGTGAGGATCAAGAGACTTGATATCTCTGAAGCACTTTGTAAACCTTAAATTGCTATAGAAATAGTAGCTATAATGGTGATAAGGAAGATGAATTAGTTCATACAGCTAATTTTGGATTTTATGTATTTCCATTGTCCATTTTGAAGTTATGTTGCATCTCTATTAGAGAGGGGAGGGCATGCAGGCAGCTAGAGTAATTTAGAAAACATTGCAAAAATGCAACTAAGAAGTAATGAGGCTCTGAGTTAGTGACACTGAGTAGAAAGATTGATAAAAGTTATGTTGTGGAGATAAATTGTGTCTTCTCACAATAAAATATGATTGCTCTCTTTTTTTGTCACCTTTGTCAATTTACTCAATGTGAGGTGAAACTTCAGAGCTATGTTAATATATATATATATATATATGTATATATATACATATATATGCATATATATACTTATATATTTGCATATCCTTTTAAATTTACATATACTTGTTTCATAAATATTCTCACCCCTAGCCATAACTGTGAAAGCTAGCCTCCACTATTTCCTCTACTTTTAAAATGATGTGACATTTTAGATTCAATTTGCATATGTATTTGAATTTAAGATGTTATATGGCACAAGCTCTAGATCTCACTTATTTCTACATAAATCCTTTCCAATTTCATAAGCAGATTCCTTCCTCTTGTAATTTATGTCCCTTGATTTATTTTTTTAAATGGATAGCATTTTCTATTGCTTCTGTTTCTTATATAACCTGTTTCATTTATAAGCTTCAATTGTTTTTAAACAATGTCAATTTTTGTTGTAACTAAATGTATTTATTTGTTAACATTTTTTAAATTATGAGTTCTTTTCACTTCCTTCTAATCTCTGCCCCTTCTATATAATATCAGTGATATATATGAAATCATAAAAAAACATATTTAAATATTTCTGTATTTGCAAAATAGTAAGAAAAATAAAGTGAAAAAATATACTTCAATTTAAACTCAGAGTTCATCAGTTTTCAATCTAGGGGAGCATAGCATTTTACAACATGAGTTCATCAGAATTGTCCTTTATCGTGGTTTTAATGAGAGAGCTAATCTTTCACTTTTGATTATTGTAATATTCCTGTTACTGTGTACAATGTTCTCCAGTTTCTGCTCAATTCACTTGGTATCAATTCATACAGGCCTTACAAGGATGATCTGAAACTATCCTGAGCCTTATCTTATAGCAAAATAGTATTCCATCATAATCATATACTACAATTTGTTCAGTCATTCCCGAATTGAGGGGAATTTCAATCTTCACTACCACAAGAGAACTGACACACACATACACATATATGTATTATATATATGTATATATATGTATGTGTGTATGTGTGTATGTATATGTGTATATATGCACACACGTAAATTTATACATATATATAAATACATGCATGTATATACATACATACATAAACACACACATATATATATAAACTATATATGTGTGTGTGCACACGTATGTACATGTATATTTTCTTTTCCTTTTTAATTGACCCCTTTGAGATATACATCTAATTGTGGTATTCTTGAGTCAAAATGTATATTGAGATGAATAGCATTTTGGGTCAAGTTTCAAATTAGTCTTGAGTTGAACCAATTCACAACTCCACCAACAGTACATTAGAGCCCCAATTTTTTTTTTATCAAATGCTTTATTAACTTCTATTTTACATCATTCATTTCTGAAAGATTTTGAGTTACAAATTTTCCCCTGTTTTCCCCTATCCACCCCCCAAAATATCCCCTCCTCCAATCTGCTCTCTCCCATATCTTCTCCCATAACCCCTTTGACTTTCCAGTAGAGCATGGTGGATCTCTATGCCCCAGCGCCTGAATGTCTTATTTCCCAGTTTCATGTAAAATAATATAAATAATAGTGTATATATATTAAACATTTGATTTTAAAACATTGAATTCCAGATGCATTCCCTTGTCACCCACCTATCTGGGAAGATAAACAATTCAGTGTAGGTTGCACATGTGTAGCTAAGCAAAACATTTCCATAGTGGATATATTGTGAAAGGCTGATTATATTCCCCTCCCTCTTATCCCACTTGTTGTATTCTCTACTTTGATCCTGTCCCTTTATAAAAGTGGCTGCTTCCAACTCCCCCACCCCCAAGCCTGCCCTCCCTTCCATCATTTTTTTTTTTTAATAAGCAATTGGGGTTAAGTAACTTGCTCAAGGTTACACGGCTAGTCATTATTTATGCGTGGGTGCTCATTTTCTGAGGCCGGATCTAATCTCGGGTCATCCAAACTCCGAGGCCGGCGCTCTTACTCACTGCGCCACCTAGCCGCCCCTTTAGGGCAATTGGGGTTAAGTAACTTGCCCAAGGTTACACGGCTAGGTTTTTGTTTGTATGGATTAAGTGTCGGAGGCCGGCTCCGAACTCAGGTCCTTCTGATTCCAGGGCCGGTGCTCTATTCACTGAGCCACCTAGCCGCCCCCCTTCCATCATCTTTTCATCATCATCTCATGCCCTTCCCCAGCATTCTCCTGTAGGGTGAGATACCCTATTTAGTGTGCATGTCATTCCCTCCCTAAGGCAAATTCAATGGTTGAGGACAAGGTTGACCCATTCATTCCCTTTTGTCTTCCTCTTCTTCCCCTCCATTATAACCATTTCCCCTTGCTTCTTCGATGTGAGATAGTTTACCCTATTCTGTCTCTCCCCATCTCCTCTCATTATATTCCTCTCTCACCTCTTAATTTCATCTTTTAAGTATCATCCCTTCCTATTAAATTGATCCTGTGCCTTATATCTCTGTATACCTGTACATGTGCATGCACACATTCACATATGTATTTATATGCCCATATACCCTCCAATACAGACATATATATGTATGTATACATAAGCATATATGTTTATATTCCCTTTCACTATTCTTATACTGAGAAAAGTTTCATAAGTTACAATTATAGTTTTTCGAGGTAGGGATGTAAATGGTTCAACTTTCATAAGTTCCTTATGATTTCTTTTCCCTGTTTACGTTCTTAGGCTTCTCTTGCTTCTTGTATCTGAATGTAAAATTTTCTATTCAGCTCTGGTTTTTTCATCAAGAATGCTTGAAAGTCCTCTATTCTACTGAATGATGATCATATTTTCACCTGAAATATGATACTCAGTTTTGCTGGATAAGTGATTCTTGGTTTTAATCCCAGCTCCTTTGACCTCTGGAATATCATATTCCAAGCCCTTTGCTCCCTCAGTGTTAAAGTTGCCAGATCCTGTATTATCCTGATTGTGTTTTCACAATATTCAAATCGATTCTTCCTGTCTGCTTGTATTATTTTCTCCTTGATCTATGATTTCCAGAACCTGGTTATAATGGTCGAGGATCAAAGACACTTGAACTGAAAAAAGGTGCTAAATACTCCTTTTTTGCCATTTACAACCCTCCTTTTTATCCCCTTCCCACTTACCTTCTAGTAGAACAAAATAGATTTTTACACTCTAATATCTGTATTCTTATTACCCAGTTGCATGTAAAAACAATTTTTTGACATTTAGTTTTAAAACCTTGGGGTTCTATATTCCCTTGCTTCATCCCTACACACTCACCCTCTTTGAGATGACAAGCAATTCAATATAGGTTATACATGTGTAGTTATGCAAAACAGTTCCATATCATTCATATTGTGAAAAATGTAACTATATTTCCCTCCATCCTATCCTGCCCCTTCCAACTTATTCTATTTTCTCCTTTGACCCTGTTCCTTTTCAAAAGTATTTGCTTCTGACTTCCCCCACTCCAATCTGTCCTCCTTTGTATCATCCTCCCCCCTAAATTCCTGTAGGTTAAAATACCTAATTGAGTGTGTATGTTATTGTTTCCTTAAGCCAAGTCCAAAGAGAGTAAGATTAACTCAGTTCCTTTCACCTCCTCCTTCTTACCCTCTGTTGTAACACTTTCATCTTCATCTTTTATGTGAAATAAATTATCCTATTCTATCTCCCCATTTCTCCTCCCAATATAGTCTTCTTGCACCCTCATTTTATTTTTTAGATAACATCCCTTTACATTAAACTCATCTTTTTTGCATATATATTCCTTCAGAATTCTGGAATTTGTTTTTATTGCTTCTGGAATATTTCATTTTTGCATATCTTTCAGGATGCAATCAGTGGATTATTTTACTTTCCTTTTTTACTCTCTGGTTCTAAGAATTTGGGGGATTTTCTTTTATAATTTCTTGAATTATGATATCTAGGCATTTTTCTCATTATGACTTTCAAATAATCTAACAATTCTTAAATTATTTCTCTTCAATCTAATTTTCAGGTCAGCTGTTTTTTTTAATAAGATTTTAATATTTTTCTTTTTATTCATTTTGACCATGTTTTATTGTTTCTTCATTTCACATAGAAACATTAGCTTCTACTTGTCCAATTCTATTTTTGAGAAATATTTGTCATTGAGTTTTTATATTATTTCTTCCTTTTAGTCAAATCTCCTTTTTAAGGAGCTCTTTTCCTTTCTGAATTTCGTGCCTTCTTTTGAATTTGAAAAATTCTGTTTTATGAGGAGTTATTTTCTTTAGTATTTTTGTTCTTTCATGAAACTATTAAATTTCCTTTCTTACATAATTTTTTTCATCAATCTCATTTCTTTTCCCATTTTGCCTCTAATATTTTAATCTATTTGTTTACATATTCCAGGAATTATTTTTGGGATTCTATCCAATTTCCAATTTTTTTTTTGTTTTTCTTTGAGGCTTTGCTTGTAATTATTTTCATGTTTTTGTCTTTTTCTGAGGTTCTATCCTGATTTTCCCTTTCACCATACTATCCAACAAACCTGTGTTTTAATTTTCAGGTTCTTTGTTGATGACGCATTTTCCACCTTATCTCATAACTTTGAATTTTATACTTAAGTTGGGCTCTGTTCCTGAGGGAATGAACCATCCCCAGTTTTAGGATTTTGTTTTGTTTCATGTGTTTTTGGTTTTTAGTAGGGTTTTTTAGTCTGTCTTTAGAGTCCATTTAGGGGGGTTAGATGTTTCCATTGCTTTCAAGGTTATGTGAGCTGGTGAAAGTGTGGTCATTGCTTTCTTGGACTACTTTCCAGTCTTTAACTAGAAAGAGACACTGCTTCCCCCCTGGCACATCCAATAGTTCCTCAGGGCCCTGCAAATAGGACCTAGACTTGAGCTACCTTGCAGGCTTAAGCAATAGTTCTTCTCACCAATCTGCAACTGCTATCTCCAACTGAGTATGGGCCATGAAACTGGGTCTGCATCCTGGAACAGTTCATGTTCTTCTATGGTATATTTATGATCAGTTGGTCTACCTTCTTACATTCTCTGGCCTAAGAATTTCAGAATGTGCTTTTTTCTCTTTTTTTCTGTTTATTTTTAGTTTTACATCATTCATTCCCACAAGATTTTGTGTTACAAATTTTCTCCCATCTTTCCATTACCCACTACCCCAAAACAGCCATCTCACTGTCTAGCCCCTCATCCAATCATCTCTCTCTTATATCTTCTGCCCTACCCCCTCCAACTTTCTGGTAGGGCAAGATGGGATCTCCATAACCCAGTGCCTGTGTATCTTATTTCCCAGCTGCATATAAAAAGTAATAATATATTTTTAATGTTTGATTCTATTTATTTATTTACTTATTTATTTATCCATCCATCCATCTATCTATCTATCTATCTATCTATCTATCTATCTATCTATCTGTATATCTATCTATCTATTTATGCTTATTTTTGGAGGGCAATTGGGGTTAAGTGACTTGCCCAAGGTCACACAGCTAGGTTTTGTGTATGTGTGTGTTAAGTGTCTGAGGCCAGATCCGAGGTCCTCCTGCCTCCAGTGTCAGTGCTCTATTCACTGTGCCACCTAGCTCCCCAAAACATTTGATTTTAAAATTTTGAATTCCAGATTCTTCCCTTAATTTCTCATCACCCACCCTTACTGGGAAGACAAGCAATTCAATATAGGTTTTACATGTGTAGCTACACAAAATATTTCCATAGTGTATATATTGTGAAAGATTGACTATATTTCCCTACATCTTATCCTACCCCCCACTTGTTCTTTCTCTACTTTGACCCTGTCCCTTCTCAAAAGTGTGTGCTTCAGGGGTGGAGCCAAGATGGCAGAAAGGAAGCAGTAACTGCCCTAAGCTCCTCAGTCACTAAACCTTAAAAAGTGAATCTGAATGGATTCTGGAGTGACAAAATCCACCTGGAGGCAGATCATGGCATAATTCAGCCCAGGAAATTGCTCAGTGCATCCAGACGGGATGAGTGTAGAGCACTTGGGGTCTGCACAGCTCAGACTTAAGAGCACACACACAGACTACATCAGAGAGAGAAGAAGCCCCAGCTGGCAGACTTACCACGGACAAATCTCAGTCATCTAGCCTTCATCTCAAGATGGGACAGGAGAAATCACTGCAGCCAGGTAGGAGAGTCGGTCCCCCAGTGGAGATAGCAGCTTCTCCTGCAGTGATCAGCCCCCTGGAAGTTTAGAGACTGGAAGTTTAGAGACTGGCTACCTGTATAATACAAGGGCTAGAATGACAAAGTAAATTCTAGTCACTCAACCCTCCCATCCCTCCCCCATGAAGTAGAAAACCCAAAGAAAACTCTCCCACCAACATTGAAAGACCAAGTTAATGGAAATAACATCAGGCTTGGGAGTCTCCAAGAAGGGGTGTAACTGAGAAAACCAGGAGTCTGAAAAGAAGAGAGGGGAGGGTCCCAACAATCCCCACCTCACCTCACCAACAAAAAGCCTGCTTATAGCCCAGGGGTATAGAGGCACAAATCAATTCACCTCCACAATCTTCTCATGGTGCATCTACATTTCTCTTTGACATTCCCGACTTAGCTTCAAACTAGGCACCCAGAGGCACTCAAAGTCAACAACCAGGCCCTTATCTGATAGCCTGAGAAATTAAGAAATTGGAAATCACAGTGGGAAGGAAGGAAGCAGAGAAGGAGAAAGGGAAGGCAAGAAAGTCTATCTGAGCCTACTATGTAGGTCAAGAGCAACCAAATACACAGGACAATATGGACTCTCTACCCACTCCTGTGACCACAGAAAGAAATATGAACGGGCCTTAAGCTCAAATAGCATTCTTGGAGGAGCTTAAGAAATATTTTAAAGAACAAGTCAGGGAGGCAGTGACCACCTTGGGAAAAAAGTCTCACTGGAGAAAACAAATACTTAAAAAGTAAAATTAGTGAAGTAATTGGAGAAAAAAATTTCCCTAAAAAAGGACCTTCAAAAAATAACTGGAGACTATAATTCTCTAAAAATTAGATTCAAACAAATTGAAACTCAGAACTCTATGATGCAGCAAGAGTCAATCAAACAAAATGAGATGATTGAAAACTTGGAAGAAAATGTAAAATATCTCACTGGAATAACAACTGACCTAGAGAACAGATCCAGGGGAAACAACTTAAGAATTATTGGTTTACCAGAAAGCCATGATGAAAAAAGCAGCCTAGATAACATCATCCAAGAGATTGTCAAAGAAAACTGTTTTGAGGTCCTGGATTCAGAAGATAAAATAGTTATCAAAAGAATTCACCAGACTCATCCTGAAAAAGATTCCAAATTGAAAACTCCAAGAAATACAGTAGCCAAATTCCAGAATTATAAGATTAAGGAAAAAATTCTACAAGCAGCCAAAAAAAAAACAAAAAAAACCAAAACAAAACAATTCAAAGATCAAGGAACAACAGCTAGCATCACAGAGGACCTATCAGTTTCTGCATTAAAAGATCAGAGGGACTGGAATTTGATATTTCTTAGGGCAAGAGATCTAGGACTACAACCAAGGATTAACTAACTGGCAATACTGAGCATAATCTTTCAGGCAAGGAAATGGTAGTTTAATGAAATAAGGGACTTCCAGGCTTTCCTAATGAAAAAGCCAGAGCTCAATGGAAATTTTGATCTCCAATTACAAGACTCAAGAAAGACATAAAAAGGTAAACAAGGAAAACACAGACTCACACATACATACATACACACACCCACCCTCATACACACACTCATTACTTGGGATGCAACAAGAGTAAAATGTCTATATCCCTATATGTGGAGTTCATAAATGTCAATATTGAATTTTTTATGATTATCATGACCTTCAATAGGTTTACAATTATGGGGGTGGAGCCAAGATGGCTGAGTAGAAACAGCACTTCCAAGGTGCTCTACCCCAAACCACTTCCAAACTATGTAAAAGGGGACATAAGAAGCAAGAGATGGCTGAGAAGGTAATCAGGGAAAAGAAATCAATAGTAATTTATCAAAGTTGAACTATTTAAAGTCCTACATGCAAAAACAATAACTGTGACTGATGAAACCTTTCTTAGTATGAAAATAGCTGAAGAAGAATATATGGACATATTAATACATATGTGAATGTGAGTATATATGTTTACAGTTATACATGGATAGATGTCACAGGTTGAATTCTATCAGAAGGGATTATACTTAAGGGGTAAAGCTATGAGGTGAGAGAGAAAAGTGGCAAGAGGAGATGGGGAGAGACAGGGTAGGGTAAACAATCTCATGTAGAAGAAGCAAGTGGAATTGGCTGCAGGAGAGGGGAAGAATAGGAAGGCAAAAAGGCAAAACCTTATTCTCATTGAATTTGGCTCAGGGAGAGAATGACATACATACTCAATGGGATATTTCACCCTGCTGGAAAGAAGGGGGAAGGGAGATAAGAAGGGGGATGATGGAGGGGAGGACATTTTGGGGGGAGGGGAGGTTGGAAGTACCCACTATCGAAGAGGAACAGGATCAAAGTATGGAATGGACCAGGTGGTGGGTGGGATGGGTGGGAGGGTATTATAAGCAGTCTTTTAAAATATATCTACAATGGTAATATTTTGCATAGCTATACATGTACAAAACATACTGAATTGCTTATCTTCCCAGAGGGAATGGCTGACAAGGGAGGAAGGGGATGGATCTGAAATTTGAGGTTTAAAAATTAAATGTTTCAAATATATATTAATACTATTATTAATATTATCTTACATATAATTGGGAGATAAGATGATCAGTCATTGGGGCACAGAGACCCACCTCGCCCTAATGGTAAAGTCGAAGGGGGTATGGGAGAAGATATGGGAGAGAGCAGATAGGATAAGGGTATATTTTGTGGGACTGCTATTCTGGGGTGGTGGGTAGGGGAAAAATGGGGATAAAATTGTAACTCTAAATCAGGTGGAAATGATTGATGTAAACCAGAAATTCATAAAGCATTTGTTAATTTAAAAAAAAGGGTTACACTTAGATAGGGTGTGGGCATGAATGCTCTAATCTGAAGACTTAAAAAACACACCTATTAAGGTGATCAATGGGACTGTAATTGGAAAAAGGAAAAGATGAGATAGGAAAATGTAAAATATGCCATGCAAAGATGCATTAAAACACAACATAGTAGAGGGGAAAGAAAGAGGGCGAGGAACATCATTTAAACACTATTCTCACTGGTTCTGGTTCAAAGAGGCATCAACCTAATCAGTGAAGTTTAAGATTCTAAGGTGAATAGACACATAAATTCAATAAATAGAGGAAAAGGAGGGAGGGAGAGGTGCACTGTTTGAAATTTACTCTCATTGGCTTGGAGTCAAATGGGGAGTAACTTACTCTGATAACTATAAAAATTTACTGTGTCCTATAAGTAGTGGAAAGCTAACGGGGGGAGGGTTGAAAAAGAGAAGACTAAAGGGGCGGGGATTGGAGGGGAGGGAAATAGTAGTAAGGGGAGAGGGTATGATTAGAAGGGGTGTCAATGGGTGGGAACACTGAGGGAGAGGGTGGTCAAAAGGGAAAACTTCAATGAAGGGAAAGGAGAAGGAAAAAATAACAACATAAACAGGGGACAGAATAGGATGAAGAGTAAGAGACAGATAGTCATCAGCACTGTGAATGAGAATGGGATGAACTCTCCCATAAAACAGAGGCAGATAGCAGAATGGATTAAAAACCATAATCCCACAATATGCTGTCTGCAAGAAATCCATTTGAGACAAAGGGATACCCACAGGGTAAAGGTAAAAGGTTGGAGTAGAATTTATTATGTCTCAGCCAAAGTAAAAAAGAGTGGTAGCAACACTTATCTCAGATAAAGCAAAAGCAAAAATAGATCTAATTAAAAGAGATAAGGAAGGAAACTATATCCTGCTGAAAGGCACCATTGAAAATGAAGCAATATCATTACTTAATATATATGCACCAAGTGGTATAGCATTCAAATTCCTACAGGAGAAGTTAAAGGAATTAGAGGAAGAAATAGATAGCAAAACTAGTGTGGGACCATAAACTTCCCTTTTCTGAATTTGATAAATCTAACCTCAAAATAAACAAGAAAGAAGTTAAGGAGGTGAATAGAATTTTAGAGAGACTAGATATGATGGATCTCTGGAGAAAACTGAATGTGGATGAAAAGGAATTTACTTTCTTCTCAGCAGTACATGGAGCATACTCAAAAGAGACCACGTACTAGGGCATAAAATCCTCAAAATTCAGTGCAGAAAGACAGAAATATTAAATGCATCATTCTCAGATCATGATGCAATAAAAATTATGTGCAATAAAGGACCGTGGAAAGAGAGACAAAAAGCTAATTAGCAATTAAACAATTTAATCCTAAAGAATGGATGGATCAAACAAGAAATTATAGAAACAATCAATAATTTCATTCAAGAGAATGGTAATAATGAGATAACATAAGAATACCTGTGGGATGCATTAAAGGCAGTTCTTAGGGGAAATTTTATATCCCTGAATGCATACTTAATTAAAGCAGAGAGAAGGGAGGTCAATGAATTGGACATACAATTAAAAAAGCTGGGGAAAGAACAAATTGAAAATCCTGAATTTAGTACTAAATTAGAAATATTGAAAACAAAAGGAGAGATTAATAAAATTGAATTTAAGAAAACTATTGAATTAATAAATAAAGCTAAGATCTGGTTTTATGAAAAAACAATAAAATTGATATACCCTTAGTCAATATGATAAAAAAGAAAGAAGAAAACCAAATTATGAGTATCAAAAATGAAAATGGTGAATTTACCTCCAATGAGGAAATCAAAAAATAACAAGGAATTATTTTTTCCCAATTGTATGCACATAAATATGACACACTTTGTGAATTGGATGAATATTTACAAAATTACAAGTTGCCCAGATTAACTGAAGAGGAAGTGAATTACCTAATTGCTCGTGGCGTGGTCAACCTAATATAATAAAAATGATGTTACCCAAAATAAATTATATATTTAGTGCCATACCAATCAATTTACCAAAAAACTACTTTTTAGAGTTAGACAAAATGATAACAAAATTTATTTGGAAAAACAAATGGTCTAAAATATCAAGGGAATTAAGGAAAAGAAATGCTAGGGAAGGTGGACTAGCTATGCCAGATTTTAGTCTGTATTATACAGCAGCAGTCATCAAAACTGCTTGGTACTGGCAGAGGAGTACAGTAGTGGATTAATGGAATAGATTGGGCACAGGAGACCCAGAGGTTAATGAATATAGCAATCTATTGTTCAATAAACAATAAGACCCCAGTTTTTGTGATAAGAATGCACTATTTGACAAAAACTGCTGGGAAAACTGGAATACAGTATGGCAGAAACTGGGCATAGATCATTACCTAATGCCATATACCAAAATCAAGTCTAAATGGGTGCATCATCTAGGTATAAAGGATGATATTGTAAGCAATCTGGTAAAGCAAGGAATAGTTTACATGTCAGATTTCTGGAGAGGGGAACACTTTAGGACCAAACAAAAACTAGAGAACATTATAAAATGCTAAATGGATAATTTTGATTACATTAAATTGAAAAGATTCTGTACAAACAAAGCCAATGTAACCAAAATCAAGAGGGAGTTGGGAAATTGGGAAAGAATTTTCACAACCTATGTCTCTGATAAAGGACACATTTCTAAAATTTACAGAGAATTGATTCAAATCTATATGAATACAAGTCATTCCCAAATTGACAAATAGTCAAAGGATATGAACAGGCAGTTTTCACAGAAAGAAATTAAAGATATCTATAAGCGTATGAAGAAATACTCTAAATCACTATTGATTAGAGAAATGCAAATCAAAACAACTCTGAGATACCACATCTCTCCAGTCAGATTGGCTAAAATGACAAAACAAGAAAATGACAAATGCTGGAGAGGATGTGGGCAAATTGGAATACTAATGCATTGATGGTGGAGTTGTGAACTTATCCAACCATTCTAGAGAGCAATCTGGAATTATGCCCAAAGGACTATAAATAATTTCATACCCTTTGACCCAGCAATACCACTTCTAGGGTCATATACCAAAGAGATCATAGAAGTGGGAAGAAGACACATATGTACAAAAATATTTATAGCAGCTCTTTTTGTGATTGCAAAGAATTGGAAACTATAGTGGGGCCCATCAATTGGGGAATGTCTAAACAAGTTGTGGTATATGAATGTCATGGTATAATATTGTGTTATAAGAAATGAGGAGGAGACAGATTTCATATTTACCTGGAGAGGATTATACAAATTGATGCTGAGCGAGAAGAGTAGAATTGGAAGACATTTGTATACAATCACAGACACATCGTATATGTGATGACCAACTATGCCAGACTGGACTCTTTTCAGCATTGCAGTGATATAAGTCAATCCTGAAAGACTCAAAAAAGAGAGAAATGTGACATTCAGAGATATAACTAGAAAGCACTGAGTCTGAATCCTGATGGAAGCAAACTAATTGATCTTTTTCTTTCATTTTTTGGTTTTATTTCTTCTTTATCATTTTCCATCCCACCTAGTACAATACCACTTTGTAATTGGACTAATGTCTAATATGAATGTATTTGCAGATCCTATACTGGACTATATGCTGTTGTGGGGGGTTGGGGGAGGGAAGTAAAGGAAATTTGCAAATCAAGGAACTATGGAATTGAATCTTGTTAACTGAAACTAAACTAATAAATTAATTTTTTTTAAAAAGTGTGTACTTTTAGGGTGGTTAGGTGGCACAGTGAATAGAGCACCAGCCCTGAAGTCAGGAGGACCTGATTTCAAATCTGGCCTCAAAGACTTAACACACAAACAAACAAACAAAAAATACTAGCAGTGTGACCTTGGGCAAGTGTCTTCACCCCAACTGCCCTCCAAAAAAGAAAAAAAAGTATATGCTTCTAACTACCCTCCCCCCAGCCTGCCCTGCCCTCCAACATCCCCCCTCTTATCCCCTTCCCCACTACTCTCCTGTATGGCAAGATACCCAATTTAGTGTGTATGCCATTCCCTCGCTAAGCCAAATTCAGTGAGAGTAAGGTTGATTCATTTCCTTTTGCCTTTCTGTTCTTCCCCTCCTTTGTAACAGGTTTCGCTTCCCTCTTCTATATGAGATAATTTACCCCATTCTGTCTCTTCCGATCTCCTCTCATACTCCTCCCTCTCCTCTCAATTTTACCTTTCAAATATTATCCCTTACTATTCCATTGATCCTGTGCCCTCTATGTATACCTCCATATATATATATATATATATATATATATATATATATATATACACACACATTCACATATTTATTCATATGAACATATGCCTTCCTATATAGACATATATGTATGTATACACATTATTCCTTTCAACTTTCCACATACTGAGAAAAGTTTCATAAGTTAAAAATATAATTTTTTTCCATGTAGGAATATAAATAGTTCAACTTTGATAAGTTCCTCATGATATTTTTCCCTGTTTACCCTTTCATAATCTTCTTGCTTCTTGTATTTGAATGTCAAATTTTCTCTTCAAATCTGTTTTTCTTTTCATCATGAATGCTTGAAAGTCCTCTATTTAATTGAATGACCATATTTTCCCCTGAATCATTATGCTCAGTCTTGCTGGGTATGTGATTCTTGGTTTTCATCCTAGCTCTTTTGACCTCTAGAATATCATATTCCAAGCCCTTTGATCCATCAATGTAGAAGCTGCCAGAGCTTATGTCATCATGATTGTGTTTCCACAATATTAAAATTGTTTCTTCTTGGCTGCTTGTGATATTTTCTCCTTGATCTGGAAAGTCCAGAACCTGGCTATAATATTCCTAGAAGTTTTCTTTTTGGGATATTTTTCAAGAGGTGATCAGTGAATTCTTTCCATTTCTATTTTGCCCTCTGGTTCTAAAATATCAGGGCAATTTTCCTTGAGAATTTCTTGAAGGATGATTTCTAGGTTCTTTTTTTGATCATGGCTTTCAGGTAGTCCAATAATTTTTAAATGATTTCTCCTAGATCTATTTTCCAACCCCGGGATCTTTCTAATGAGATATTTCACCTTGCTTTTTATTTTTTTGTTTGTTTGGATCAGTTTTATAGTGTCTTGATTTCTCATAAGCTCACTATCTTCCATTTGTTCCAGTCTAATTCAGAAGGAATTATTCTCTTCATTGAGCATTTGAGATTTTTTTTCCCATATGGCAAATTCAGCTTTTTAAGGCATTCTTCTCCTCATTGTCTCTTTGGTCCTCTTTTGCCTATGAGTTTCTCTATTTTTTAAGGTGCTATTTTCTTCAGTCAAGTTTTTGACTCTTTTTTCATGATTTTCTTGCATCATTCTCATCTGTCTTCCCAGTTTTTCCTCCTCTTCTCTTATTTAGTTTGCAAAATCCTTTATAAGCTCCTCTTTGGCCTTTAACCAGTTCTCTTTCCCTTGGAAACTTTTGGCATAGGAGTTCTGACTTTGTTTTCCTATGCCTGTTCCATGATTTGATTATTTTTTTTAAACAAATGCTTTATTAACTTCTGTTTTACATCATTCATTTCCGCCAGATTTTGAGTTACAATCATTTCCCCCCATTATTCCCCTACCCATCATCCCAGAATAGTAGTCCCACAAGATATCACTTCCTCCAATCTGCTCTCTCCCATACCTTCTCCCATATCCCCATCGGCTTTTCCATTAGAGGAAGGTGAGTCTTTGCATCCCAATGCCTGCACATCTTATCTCCCTATTACAAGCAAAAGAGTATTAATAATAGTATTTATATATATTTGAAACATTTAATGTTACGACCTCAAATTTCAGATCCATTTCCTTCCTCCCTTGTCACCCATTCCCTCTTGGGAGATAAGTAATTCGGTATATGTTGTACATGTCTAGCTATGCAAAACATTATCATAGTAGATATATTGTACAAGGCTGCTTTTAATTCCCTCCCACTCATCCCACCCCCCCACCTGGTCAATTCCCTACATGATCCTGTCCCTCTTCTATAGTGGGTACTTCCAACCTCCCCTCACCCCAACTATGCCCTCCCATCCATCATCCCTCCTCCCATCCCCTTTCCCCCTATACTGCTGCAGGTTGAGATATCCCATTTAGTTTGTATGTCATTTTCTCCCCGAAACAAATTCAAAGTGAATGTGGTTTTGCCTTTTTAGCCTTCCTTATTCTCCCCCTATTTTGCAACCATTTCCCCTTGCTTCTTCTGCATGGGATAGTTTACACTACCCTGTCTCTCCCCATCTCCTCTTGCCACTTTCCTCTCTCACCTCATAATTTCATCCCTTGAGTATTCTCCCTTCCCAACAAATTCAACTTCTGCCCTCTATCCATATATAAATGTAACCATATACTCACACATTCACATATGTATTCATATAACCACACCCCCTTCTTCCATTATTTTCATAGTGAGAAAGATATCATCAGTCACAGTTATTGCTTTTCCATATAGGAATATAAATAGTTCAACTTTGATACATTCCTTTTGATTTCTTTACCCTGATTACCTTCTCAGGCATCTCTTCCTTCTTGTGTCTGGGTGTCAAATTTTCTATTCAATTTTGTTTTTTTCCTCAAGAATGCTTGAAAGTCCTCTATTCCACTGAATGACCATATTTTCCCCTGAAACAAAATACTCAGTTTTGCTGGGTAAGTGACCCTTGGGTTCATTCCCAGTTCTTTTGCCCTCTGGAATATCATATTCCATGCCCTTCGATCCCTCAGTGTAGAAGGTGCCAGGTCCTGGGCTATTCTGATTGTGTTTCCACAATATTGAAATTGTTTCTTCCTGTCTGCTTGTAGCATTTTCTCCTTGATCTGTGGATTCTGGAACCTGGCTATAATGTTCCTGGGAGTTTTCTTTTTTGGATCTTTTTCAGGAGGTGATCGGTGGATTCTTTCAACCTCTATTTTGCCCTCTGGATCTAATACATCAGGGCAGTTTTCCTTGAGAATTTCTTGAAGGGTGGTTTCTAGGTTCTTTCCTTGATCATGGCTTTCAGGTAGTCCAATAATTTTTAAATTGTCTCTCCTGGATCTATTTTCCAGGTCAGTGGTTTTTCCCATGAGATATTTCACATTGCCTTCTAATCTTTCATTTGTTTGGATCTGCTTAACAGCATCTTGATTTCTCATAAAGTCATTAGCTTCCATTTGCTCCAGTCTAACTCTGAAGGAATGAATCTCCTCAGTGAACTTCTGAGATTCTTTTTCCATCTGGCAAATTCGACTTTTTAAGGCATTCTTCTCCTCATTGCCCTTTTGGGCCTCCTTTGCCATTTGAGTTAGTCTATTTTTTAAGGTGTTGTTTTCCTCAGTCAGGCTGTTGACCCTCATTTCATACTTTTCCTGCATCCTTCTCATTTCTCTTTCCAATTTTTCCTCCACTTCTCTTATTTGATTTTTAAAGTCCTTCTTAAGGTCCTCTATGGCCTGCAACCCGCTCATGTTTTCCCCTGGGGCTTTTGAAGCAGGACTTTTGACCTCACAGTCCTTTTCCTGCTCTGTGCCCCCAAAATAGGAGTCTAGCGTTGCATTTTTCTGTTTCCTTTGCCTTGGCATGTTGCCACTTAATTATTTGACTTTTGGGCTTGCTGCCACACTATGGCTTTAAGGCCAGCTAGAGGAATTTTCGTCCCGAACGTGTGGGGGGCAACTTACGTTTCTGGCAAGCTGTAAACCCACCCACGACTTCCACCCTAGAACACAATCCAGATCCAGGGAGGTTAAAGCAAGAGCGATTACCCCCCAAGACTGATCTCTGGATCTCCGTACAAATTTGCAGGCTGGGAGCGGGCGCTGCCTCTGAAAACTACAAAATGGCGTTTGTCCTCAGCAGCTTCTAGCCCCCAGGGGAGGGAGCCGACGCATTCCCTAATACCAGTCCCAAAGTCCATAGTTCACTAAACTCTTACTTTGTCCCAGGCAAGTCTATGTTGATAATTCTGGAGTCGCCACAGCTCCTGGTGTTCTGGGGTTCCTCCAGCCGGCTGCTGGCCCTGCCGACCTGGGGCTAAAACCTCGGCTCATGAGGATCTGGGCTCCGCTTGGCTCGGCTCGGCTCCTGTGCTCTGCGTGCTGCACGCTGCCAGATCCCAGACCACTGCGTTGGTCCTTCCTGCAGGGCCACTGGGCTGTCCTCAGCGGGAGTTTAGCTTCTCTGTGTCGTTCTGTGGGTGCTGGGGCTCCAGAAGTTGTTCAGAGTCCCCTTTTACATCGTTTGGGCCGAATCTGGGGGCAGAGTGACTTGGATGAGCTGTTTCTACTCCGCCATCTTGGCTCCGCTCCACCATGATTTGATTCTTTTTGTCCCAAAAATAGGAATCTAAAGTCAGAGTGCTGTGCTTGGTTTGCTTCCTTTGCTTGCTCATATTGCCACTCAATTACTTGATTTTTGAGCTTTTTGCCACAGTAGAACTCTACTTTCAGAGAGGAGAGCTTTGTCCCAAATCACTGGGGTTTTCTCAGCGCTGCTGGAGCTATTAGTTGGCTGCCCTCTCTGAAGCCTGCACCAGCTCTGACACCTGGTCACGTACCCCAGGACCTCCACCCTAGACATCAATCCAGATCCCAGCAGGTTAAAGCAAGAGTGCTTATCCTTCACATTGGTTGCTTCTTCCCCTACCATCTGCAGGCTAGGTGCTCTGAAATAGCTACACAGTGGTGACCAACAATCCTCAGCTGCTTCTTCCTCCAGGAGCAGAGGCTGGACTATGCTCCCCAGACTCCTTGTTGCCAAAGTCTACACTGACCTCTCACTTTGTCTTTGGCATTAATGGGTTGGTAATTCTGGAAACCACCACAGATTCTGGCGATCTACTCAATTATGTCCCTTTAGCCAAGGCTGGTCAGGCTGCTCTAAAGCTAAAACCACAGATACACATGGGGCTGAGCTCTGCATCTAGCTGGTTGCCATGAACCTTTTCTGCTTTTCTTCCAGGTGTCTTCAGTGGGAAAATTGTAGCCCTAAAGTTTGTTTACAGTCATTTTTATAGGTATTTGAGGTGGTTATGGGGGGAGGGCAGGGAGTTTGCCAGTTGCTACTCTGCCATCTTGGCTCTGACCCCCCAACACCGATAAAATTATTTTTTATGGTTTTCTCTTTGAACTATTCATTCTTGTGAATAATTTTAAAAAATTGATTCATATCGAATCATTTCAAAGTCCTTTTTCTTTCTTGGTTAGAAATTTTCGTGTTTTGTGGTCCAGACAAAATATTTTCAATATTTCAGACGGTGAATTTTAATGAGTTTTTTGACAAATGATCAATTTTTATAAAGTGACCTAGAAATACATACACACATATGTATGTTTATGTATTATATTTGTATATGTATATGTGTATGTCTATTTCTAGACTCTCATATGTATGTACATACATACACATATATATTTATATGAGGGTGTGAATATATGTGTGTGTACTTAAAATTCCTATTTAGTAACCACAAAAGATCTATCATATTCCATTTTTATAATATTATATTCACATATATAATATTATGCTCACATATATTCATATACAGACATGAAGAGAGAATGTCAAGTTTCCTAATAATTATAATTTCTCTGATTGGATGAATTGTGTATTTCCATCATCTAATCTTTCATCTTTTGTTTTCATAGATTATGAGTTGGAAGGGGTCTCAGAGGTTATTGTGTCAAATACTTTAATTTTACAAAGGGGCAGCAGGGACCCAGAGAGGTTAAGTGACTTTTCTGGGAAAATTAGTAATTGAATCTAAGTCCAGCATTCTAAACATTAACCATCATGTCACAACTTAGATGTTTTAACATTCTTGGACAGTTCTTCAAGTATTTATATTGCACTATTATTGGTGTTCCTTTTAAGCATAAATAAGTTGTCTTCTTCATCTCAATATTATTTTTACTGTTGCCTTGTGTCAGATAACCATCATCCCCTACAATTGTATATGTGTGTCCAGCTTATGTATAATGGATTCTTTTGCTATTCAGTCATTCAGTTATTTCTGAATCTTCATGATGGAGACTTCCAGCTCCTGTCATGTCTTCCTAGAGTCATTTCCCTCAACAACCTGAGTAGGATTGTCCCTTTCCATTTTCCCTCTTGAAGCTGGAATCCAAAAAGTCCCCCAAGCAACTTCAGGGCTTAAAGTTGGAGGAGCCCTGAAAAATCCTGAAGCTATTTTTTTTCCTCATCAACTCTACATTACCCTTAACATAGGGCTGGATGTTCATCTCTATCAATAAAGAGAGAGTCCCATTACAATTGGTTTTGGAACTGGGGTCATATTATATTATAAGAAAAAACATATAAAATATGAAGATTCACAAAGAATTAAAATGAAAGACTGGATTTGGATCCATTATGATGTGAGAGCTGGACTATAAGGAAAGCAGAGTACTACAGGATTGATGCTTTAGAATTGTGCTGGAGAAAACTTTTGAAAGTCCCTTGGACAGCAAGATCAAATTAGTTAATACCTAAAGAAATTAATTCAGGCTTTTCATTGGAAAATCAAATGCTGAAGCTGAGGCTTAAATACTTTGGTCACATAATGAGTAAATGGGACTCATCATAAAAGAAGGAGGAGGAGGAGGAGGAGAAAGAGGAAGAGGAAGAGGATGAGGTGGAGGAAAAGGAGAGACAGAGAAAGTGGAATAAAGAGACATAAAGGGAGCTGCAGATATGTGGCATAATGGATAGGGCTGAATTCAGGAAGAAAAGAGTTCCTTTGGTATTTGCACACCATGAAAATAATTTAATCTCAGTTTGCCTTAATTACCTCAAGGTATACTGTGAGTTTCAAATGATATAACATTTGTAAAACATTTAACACAGTGCTTGGCATGTGATACCTTGTTTGAAAAAAAAAAAATGTTCCTTCCCTATTGTTGCAGTTTAAACCCAGGGATGCCAAAAACTGCTACTGTGGGGGCTCTGCCCACACAAAAACTCTTGGGGTAGGGGCAGCTAGGTGGTGAAGTAAGTAGAGAGTTGGCCCTGGAGTCAGAAGGACCTGAGTTCAGATCTGGCCTCAGACACTTAACGCACACACCAACAAAATCCTTAGCCATGTGACCTTGGGCAAGTTACTTAACCCCAATTGCCCTCCAAAAAGCAAAAAAAAAAAACCTCTTGGAGTTTCATGATGTGTTGTGTTGAATCCATGTCAAAAATTCAGAGCCATATCACATCTAATCCAAGTATAAGCATTTATTGAAATTGATGCCTCTCATGAAATGGGCTAGGTTCCAAGAGGAACCAGCAACTTCAAAGAAAGCAAGGTGGATTTTTATAGGGTAAAGATGCTGATCTCACAAAAAAATTACATAGAATATAGGAATATGATTAGGGGGAGTTTAATGGGTTAGGAGGAGGGGTCCCATTTATGTTTCAGTGGTCAAATTCTAGTCATGCTGCCCTCCAATTGGCTAGCTATTTTGGTCTTGTCTGGTCAAGATAAATTGTTAGGTATTGTGGTTCTGTCTTGGGCTAGATGGATGATGTGATTGTGATTGAACACAAGAATACACCTGTTTTTTTTTGGGAATGGGTATGGGGTAGTACCTAGGTAGAGGCAGCAGCTGGGTTCCCATAACATGGAACCTGCTGTTTCCTTGGGAACCAAAAGTTCAGGGATACACCTGTTTTTTCCAATAAGCAGTGAAGCATGTATGAAGTTAGGACATTGGCAGGCGTCAGGAGGGGGCTGGGCTTTCTGTTCAGTGGGGATAGGCCTATAATGAAGTTACAATATTAGGACTGGGGGCAGTTTTATTAGAATTCTATCACTATGACTTGATAAGATGTTTTTCTTTTCTTTTCATCCTTAGGAGACATAAATGGAAGCTTAAAAGGACTGAGGAACATTGGTACCACCTTAGAACGTATAAAACTATTTTTAAAAAAAACCCCTTTTAAATGACTAATAATACCAGAGTTGTTTTTTTTTTAACTTGCCAGATTGTGACAGACATGTGTTATCCCCAGAGACAATGGTCCTTTAAATGATAGGCTCAAAAAACATCTTTTTAAAATAACCCACACATGCTTTGCTTCTACAGAAGTGTGGATCATTTAGTAGAGAATGGGTGAATGGATATTCAAGGATCAGACAGCTGGCAACAAGTCAGGGGTAAGATCAAAGAAGATTCAACAGTCCTATTAGTAACAGACTGAATAAAAACGTAAAAATAAAAAAGCTTCACAACAATAACTCTGAAGTAAAATGGTCCATGGTTGCTAACAGCATAATGTTGTTGTTGTTGTTGTTTTTATTCCCTAGAAATAAATTCTTGTAAAGCTTACTCTTAAGAGGCCTCAGTCCTTAAGAATAATACATAAGCATTAGTAATTAAGGAAATCACTGTACCTCTGTAGTACATTTATAGGACTTATTCTTCAAATGTTCATTTACACTGACAGACTGAGTACACCAAAGCACTATATCATCTCTGGGTTCTATGGTTTAGTCTGAATATTTGGGTTTTCCCTCTCCTCAGTTCTATAGATGATGAATCTCCACTGGCATGTTAACTCCAGTTTTTACTTTTCTTGTTGTTGGTTTTCAGACATGTCTTGTTGTGCCCCCCTTTGGGGTTTTTGTGGTAAAGATATTGGAGTGGTTTGCCATTTCCTTCTCCAGCTCATTTGACAGACAAGAAATTGGTGTTAAAGAGGGTTAAGTTAATTGCCTAGGGTGGATCAGCCAGCAAGTATCTAAAGCCAGATTTGAACTCAGGAAGATGAAATTTCCTGAGTCTAGCCCTGATAATTTATACACTGCTCCACCTACCTGTCCTTTATTAGTTAAGGATCAGTCAGTCATCCTTTTAGAGAGGAATATTTACTAAGGTATATGGAAAGGATAGTTGGAAGGAAACTTGCCCCCCAAAATTATATGGCCCATTTTCAATGGTAAAATGGAATCAAGATCTAGAAAGTATTTGTGGAAAATTGTCAACTCACAGCTCATGGTTCATGAAAGTCATTTTCCCCTAACGGGTAATACCTGAAATGTCCTTTAAACATGCTGTAACTTTTGTTCCAGGAACCTTTAACAGAGTCTTGAATCACCCTTTACTTATCACATCTAATGTATCCTTACCACCTGATTCAAGTATTCCCTTCAGCTGTTCTGGAGATAGTGTTAGAATATAAGTGGGGAATCTAAGAATTCTATGTAGCCTTAAAAGTTCTCAAGATTAATTTCCAATAGTGACAGTGAGAGGACAAGGCCTGAGCTAAGGCTGGAAAAAGATTTCTCCTTCAGCCTTCTTTATCGGTCAAATGTTTCCTTCCCAGGTGCTTGACTCAGCAGAAGTCTTCCACTCATTAATTCCAGATACTCACATGTAAAATCCAACTAACTCCCTGGTTTAATACAAGCCTCATAGAGTATAACCAAATTCCTCAACTATTCTTAAGGCATTACCTATTTGAAGTCATTTCACTTTATGCAATGGCTTTCAAAGACTTCAAAACTAATGAACTAAACACTTAGTCAAGTATTTGCGTGGGAATATGAGCCAACAGTGTAAATATACTCAGACTATAGAATCTTATTTTGGTGACAAAGGAGATCAAAACCTAAAACTAGAAGAAGACAACAAATTCAAAGCTCCTACATCAAAAGCCTCCAAGAAACATATGAATTGGTTTCAGGTCATGGAAGAGCTCAAAAATGATTTTGAAAATCAAGTAAAATAAATTGAGGAAAAAATGGGAAGAGAACTGACAGCGGTGCAAGAAAGTCTTGAAAAACAAGTCAATAGCCTCCTAAAGGAGGTCCCTAAAAATAATGAAGAAAATAACACCTTAAAAAGATAGACTAACACAAATGGCAAAAGAGGTCCAAAAAGCCAATGAGGAAAAGAATGCTTTAAAAAGCAGAATTGGGGGGGGGGGTAGCTAGGTGGAGTGTGTAAGAATGCTGACTCCTGAGTCAGGAGGACCTGGGATTGGATTGGTTCCAGCCTCATACTTAACAACCACACAAAATAACTGGCCATGTAACCATGGGCAAGTTACTTAATCACAATTGCTCAAAAAATTGGTCAAAAGGAAAAGGAAGTACAAAAGTTCACTGAAGAAAATAATTCCTTAAAAATTAGAATGAAGCAAATGAAGGCTAATGACTTTATGAGAAATCAAGAAATTAAAAAAAAGAGAACCAAAAGAATGAAAAAATAGAATACATTGTGAAATATCTCATTAGAAAAAAAAACACTGGGGTGGCTAGGTGGCACACTGAGTAGAGCATCAGCCCTGGAGTCAGAAGGACCTGAGTTTGGATCTAGCCTCAGACACTTAACGCACACACAAACAAAAACCTAGCTGGACCTTGGGCAAGTTACTTAACTCCAATTGCCTTCCAAAAAAAAAAAAAGCAGTATTGTAATAAAAATATGCTTTTTAAAATAAAGAAAAAAAACACTGAAAAAAGCCACTAGAAAATAAATACAGGAGAAAAAATTTAAAAATTATTGGACTACCTGAAAGCCATGATCAAAAATAGAAAGTATAGACATCATCTTTCAAGAAATTATAGAGGAAAACTGCCTTCATATTCTAGGACCAGGTGGGAAAACAGAAATTGAAAGAATCCATCAATTACGCTCCATGGAATATTAAAACCATATTCCAGAGTTCCCAGGTCAAGGAGAAAATACTGCAAAGAGCCAAAAAAGGAATAATTCTAGTATTCCTAGAATACTAGATAACACAAGGATAACACAAGATTTAGCAGCTTCTACATTAAGAGACTGGAGGGCCTGGAGTATGATATTCTGGATTTCAAAGGAGCTAGGATTAAAACCAAAAATCACCTACCCATCAAAACTGAGTATAATCCTTCAGGGAAGAAATGGATATACTCTGGCCCCTAATATTCTGAATGTGGTCATGTGGAGTGGGAGGAGCAGAGCTGAACAAGAGAAATTAGCTTAGGGGAGGCATGTTTTTTCAGGAAGGCCCACACCTTGTTACTTTGTAATTAGGCAGTGTTTCACAAGGGTTGTGACATTCTCTGACCCAGGGGAAGGCTATATGTACCCTAATGTGAGGTTTTACTTTGGGGCTGATTTTGGGAAGAGTTGTGTCATTTGGCCAGGTGAGACTCTGGGCAGCTGTTGAGCCCCCAGGCTTTGAAAACCCAGATGTTAGTGCTTTGCTCTCTGGTAACTAACTATGTAGGTATGTGATGGTCATACAGCTAGAAACCCTGTCTGTGGGTGAATTATTTTCTCTGCCTGTACATTTGTTTGCTTGTAACTTCTGTTTGTACTTTATGAAGTTCAGGGTGCTGAAGTTTCCCCCTGAACTAGGTAAATGATATATGCTTGATTAAAGTAAGATTGTTAACCATTTTTGAGTTGCTTTCCTTTAGAAAACAGATCAAAGAATCTGTGCTAACAGCCATCCTGGTATGCTAGGTTGCTTGCTGCTAGGATGATAGAAGGGAGGGCACATTGGGGGAGGGGATAATCAGGAGAAAACTCTTTTGAAAAGAGACAAGGGCAAAGGAGAAAATATAATAAGTGGAGGGGGGGATAGAATGGAGGGAAATATAGTTAGTCTTTTGCAACATTACTATTATGTGTTTTGCATAACTACTCATGTATTACATATATTGAATTATTTGCCTTCTCATTGAGGGTATGTCAGGAGGGAAGAAGGAAGAGACTTTGAAACTCAAACTTTTAAAACAAATCTTTTTTTTAAATGGATTTACATGCAACTGAGAAATAAGATATACAGGCAATGGGGTATAGAAATCTATCTTGCCCTAGAAGAAATTAAGGGAGAATGGGATTGGGGGGGTTGAAAAAAGGGAGGAAAGACTGGTAGAAGTGGTTGGAATTCCATCTCAGGATGGAAAAGGGGGAAAGGGAGAGGTGGGGAGAAAATTTGGAACTCAAAATCTTGTGGACATGAATGTTGAAAACTAAAAATAAATAATTAAAAAAGAACTTGATCACACTTTTATTTGATTGTTCTCACCTGATAAAGGTATAAGCTAAGCATCTTGAGAGTTGAATGGGATAGGGTGATTTAGCCATCACTCACCTTTACATGTTTCTGTTTTAAAATTTGCTATGTTTTCTTTTTATGTCTTTTAAAATGTAGAATCTGAGAATGAGTAGAGCTGAGACCTCTTTAAGAATTCAAGCCATAAACCTGCTGATATTCAGTAGGAATTACTTTTTGAAGTCCTAGTAAGCATATATAGTCCTATGGATAAATTGGTTATCATGAGGTTTTGCAAAGACCCAGAGCAGTTCCACTCCCTCCTTCAGCTGAGCATGATGAAAGTTAGAGCAGGCTCTCTTCAGATTTGAGTAAAGGCACAAGGATCAAAAAACCACAGGACAGAAAGGCATGTCTTCTCTTCAGAAAGAACAGAGAGGGACTGAAGAGTTAGGTGGAATGATTTAAAAGCAAAGTAAAAATGCTAAGGAAGCAACTTGATGCCTTTAAAGATTCTAAGCTGCCAGCTAAAAGTAGAACCTTCTAGAGAGGGCTCATAGGACAAAAGAAAAAGACTTTAATCACTAAGCTATTCTATAGGACTGAGACTGGTGAGAGAACGGTAATCGGCACATACTTCTCCTCCCCTTCCCCCCAAGATTTCTGATTGTTCATAAAGCTTGGTTTTCATATGGACACCTGGGCACGGGCGAGGGGGATATGAAGGATTGGGTGGTTACTGAAGCCGTCCCTAAATACGTTTGGATATTTCAGCAGCAATGTCCTGGATTCTACAGTACCCTGGAAAATATAAAGTCTCTCCCTTAATCAAGGGAGTGTTTGTAGGATAAGCCCTTTATAACTCTGGGCTAGATCTAATACAGAGGGCTTTGGGTGTGATCTTGGTTTAAAACCATCCAGGACTACTTTATTGAGCTATTGCAATTTCCCTTAATGAGCTGGAAAACTGGATTATGTGGTGCCAGGCACTAAGGGGCTTAGCAGGGGACTGAGACAACTGAAAGAAATGTTTTTTTTTTTCCTGGAAGTCTGTCACTAGGATGGAGGTTAATGGAATAAAAGCACTGGATGCCAGACAGTCACAAAAAAGTTAATGATTCTAGGATAGTAGAACAAGGCAACATGATCTGTGGGATATTCTCAATATTGTTTTTTTTTTCCTTTTGGAAAACCTGGAAGATCCAGAATTATGGAATATACTTGGGCTAGAGGCTGTGGGGATGCTCCTACAACAGCTACAGATGCATCTAGGTTACTGGAAGAGGAAAGTTCTAGGAACCATTTGCAGAAATTTCCATATACAGAATGTACCTGATGGCAAATTAATAAGCATGTACTATGATTAAATGCTTACTACATTATATACACTGTGTTAACTATCTATGCTGCTAAAAGATCAATGTCATTGATTCTAACAAAATTGATCATCCAGTAGGGGAAAGGATCCCAGCTTCTCTTGTTTAGGCTTTAACGATAAAGTGACTTAAAACAATAAGCTGATCCTTGGATTCATTTCCTTTGGGTTAAGAAGCTCTAGAGAGAGAATTTCTCTAGGTCCATTAAAATGCTAAGTCTCCACACCTATCATATTAACTAATATGACAGAAAAATAAAATGATAAATGTTGGAGAAGATTTGGAAAAATTGGGACATAATGCATTGTTGGTGGAGTTGTGAACCCATCTAACCATTCTGAAAAAAAAATTTGGAACTATGCCCAAAGAGCAATCAACTTGTACAAACCCTTTGATCCAGCAATACCACTAAAAGATCTGTATCCCAAAGAGATCATAAAAAAGGAAAAAAGACCCACATATTCAAAAATATTTATAGCAGCTCTTTTTTGTGGTAGCAAGGAATTGGGCATTGAGGAGATGTACATCAACTGGGAATGGCTGAACAAGTTGTGAATATAATGTTGTTGAATATAATGGAATACTATTATACCGTAGGAAATGATGAGAAGGCAGATTTAAAAAAAAAAAAAAACCTGAAAATACTTACATGAATTTATGCTGAGTAAAGTGAATAGAACCTGAAGAACACCAAACACAACGGTATCATTTTATAATGATTGATTATGATAGGCTTAGTTCTCAGCAATACAATAATCCAAGATAATTCCAAAAGACTAGTGATGAAAAATGCTATCCACATCCAGAAATAAAAAGAACTATGGGTTTTGAATGCAGATTGAAACATACTATTTTTTTTCTTTCTTCTGGCTTTTCCCCTTTTGTTCTGATTCTTTTTTCACACCAGGACTAATGTGGAAATATGTTAACATGACCTTACAAATATAAACTGTATCAGATTACTTGCTCTCTTGGGGAAAGTGGAGAGAGAGGGAAAAGAGGGAGGGAGAGAGAAAATATGGCACTCAAAATCTTACAAAATTAATGTTGAAAACTATCTTTACATATAATTTGAAAAAATAAAATAATATTAAGTAAAAAAAAAGGAAGAAGAAAAAAGAAGTGATAAGCATATGGATTTCAGGAAAACCTGGAAAGACTTATATGAACTGATACAAAGTGATGTGAGCAGAATATAGCAATACTATATGATGATCAACTGTGAAGGACTTAACTGTTCTCAGCAATTCAATGATCCAAGACAATTCCAAAGAACTTGTGATGAAAAATATTATCCACCTCCATAGAAAGAACTGATTGAGTCTGAATGTAGATCAAAGCATGCTTTTTTTTCACTTTCTGTATTGTTTTGTTCTCTGCCCCCCCCCCCCTTGGATCTATTTTCTTTCACAACATGACTATTATGGTAATATGTTTAGCATGATTTAATATGTATAACCGATGTCAAATTGCTTACTCTGACAGGGAGTGGGGAGATTAGAGAGAAAAATTTGAACTCATTGTTTTAAATGAATATTAAAAATTGTCTTTACATGTTACTGGGGAAAATAAAATCTTAAAAAGAAATGCAAAATAAATAAATAGATAGATAGATAAATATAAAAAAACACAAATTTAAACAATGCTTAGTCTCATTTGTTCAGAAGTTCACACCAAGAAATCTGCTTTTAATTTCCCTCAGGACCATTTCTCCTTTTTTTCTGCCTGTCTGTCTCTGTCTCTGTCTCTATCTCTGTCTCACCCTCTATCTCTATCTCTGTGTCTCTGTCTGTTTGTATTTCTGTCTCTGTCTCTATTTACCTGTTTCTCTCTATATGTGTGTGTTTCTCTGTCACTCTCCATCTCTGTCTCTCTCTGTGTGTGTCTCTGTCTGTCTGTCTCTCTCTCTCTCTCTCTCTCTCTCTCTCTCTCTCTCTCTCTCTCTCTCAGCTAACCAGAATCTATTTAGAATAAAGCCAATGACATCTAACAAATGAGCTTATGGAAAAGGTAATAATCTCCTAAGATAGGAGCTGTGGATTTGAGTTCCAGGCAGAATATGAGAGTTCACATTTAGTTTAACAAGTTCCTGATCTTGATAAAATGTCTTTATTTTATGAAGTACTATTGCAATTTAATACAAGTGAATGAGTCATAGCCAGAAGAAATAGAACTGAACAGGGTAACCTTTCACACTCAATTGCACATCAGCCAAGGCTTTTTTTTTTTTCCCAAATAGATTATCAAATGACTCTGACCTTAGACATTTATAGTTACTTGTAGTTAATATCGTACTCAATAAGCTAACTCCATTGATTAATATTACATGAAAAAAGGCAGGATCTTTTGTTCTTAAACATCTCTTTACTATTCCAGTCACACCTACCACCAATGATACAAGAAGGAAGTTAAACATATGAGCTGTGGAGGTGCAAAAAAGCAGCTGTAAACATTGGCCAGTATAGCCCACTAGCCTTTTATTAACTCTGAGGGGAATCAAAACATTTGGATTACTGGTTGTTAGCTGGCCCATTCTATTGCTATTGCAGACCCTAATTATTTTGGAAAGAAGGAAAAAAAGTTAGCCAAGTGAGATGTTTCATTGTGGAACAATGTACCATAGGGGTCTATTTTCTTCTGTAGCATGGAGTGTGTGTTTCTGTGTTCTGTGGTGTTATCTGTATCCACAAAGATATCCCATGTACCAAGATATGCTACAAGTTATATAAGAGCTTAGACATTGATTAAACAGAGCTGATTGGAATTGATATCAATCACCAGGCTTCAATATCATTTCTGGTCTTGGCAATTTTCAATGGTTGCTTTATCTTCTAAAGCATGTCTATGATGTAACAGAGGTCAGGTGACCCTTAGTGACAAATCTACCATCACACATTTTCTTTTTTTCCTTTTACCTAACTTTATTTTTTAGTATGCCCCATATTCAATGAACCATAGTATATAATAAATAATTTTAAAAGGACTTAGAAAAAAATTAGTTCAGTGAAACCGATAATCTTAACCAAATCTTACAAGTATATGTGATATTCTTTACCCACAGCACCCCACACCTGCAAAGAAATGAAGAAGCTGTATTTTTGCATGCTTTTCCCTAGCTAATATTTTTGATCATTGTAAATATTCAGTGCTCAATTTTGATTTGGTTCTTTTTATTTATATTTTTTTAGTCCTTTATGTTACTTTCTAGAGTCTTCTTAGAATTTATATTAGTTTAAGTTTTCCGTTGCTACCCTGAATCCTTCAAACTCATCATTTCTTATGGTGTACTAATATACTGCCACATCCACACACCTGTTGTTTTATTCCTCAATCAATTGACATTAAATTCATTTTCATCTATCTGTTATCACTGTGAATATTTTGATGTATAGAGAGTACATTTTCATTTTTTGCCTCCTCGTGGAATATGTCTGGCATCAGAACCACCTCAAATTTCCAAATTAGAGGTGCTAATTAAAGCATAGCTACAGTGAGAAGAAGCTATGGCTACCTCTTTTTTCTTTAATCCATCCCCCTTAGGGGGAGGGAGAGGTCATATATATTTGTTCTCAGATGGTAAGAATAAAAAAGGAAGCTTTGATCAAGGTTCTTTTCTGATATCTTCATTTTTCTATTCCCTAATCCCCTCCTTGATTGTAAAATGCTCATGCTCATAAACTGACATTGATGACTAGTACCTGGGTGGAGAAAATGCATGGTTAGTTTTAGCAGCTACATGCTGTCAATCCCGGCAGTTAATCTCTTTACTCACATGCCAGTTTAACACTAAACAGCCATTTGAAATCTTCCTATAAGTGCTTCCCACCTTCATTTCTTGTAACAAGGAAATACTCTGAGCTTCTCTAGCATTATGCCTTCTTTAATCTCCCTGAGAGTGATGTGACCCACTGAATGGCTTCTCCTTTACTTAATGCAATAGTTCCAGACAGTATTTAAGAATGTCTGGAATTAAACATTCTGTCAATTATGGATGATAGAGATCTACTCAGATAATGAGAGTGCTACTACAGTGCTAACTTTAATTGTTACGTTATAATCTGCAGACATGAAAAGCCCCAGAGACCCTGAAACATAAAATCCCTTTTAGCTATGCAGGTGGAGAATTCATTACATCATTTCTATTTTTTACTTTTAAAGGGAAAGTGAGATAAAAGTAAAATGGAAGGGTGACAATAGCCTGGTACTGCTCAAAAAGCTTAAGTATTATTTATAAATGTAAATATGTAAAAAAATGTAAAACTGTAGAGGCTGATTGCTAGGGGAAAAAAAGGTATCTTCTCTAGCTTTAAAAATAATTTGCAAGAAGTAAGAAAATAGGGGCGGCTAGGTGGCGCAGTGAGTAGAGTGTCGGCCCTGGAGTCAGAAGGACATGAGTTTGGATCCGGCCTCAGACACTTAATGCACACACAAACAAAAAACCTAGCCGTGTGACCTTGGGCAAGTTACTTTACCCCGATTGCCATCCAAAAAAGAAAAAAAAAGAAGTAAGAAAATAGAAGTTTTCCCTTCGTTTAATAAGTTATTCTTTTTGGGGGGGAGGGAAGGGGGAAGGCAAGGCCATTGGGGTTAAGTGATTTGCCCAAGGTCATACAACTTGTAAGTGTGTCAAGTGTCTAAGAGCAGATTTGAACTCAGGTTCTCCTGACTCTAGGGCCAGTGTTCTACTCACTTTGCCACCTAGCTGTCATGCCATTCTTTCTGCATGAAAAAAATATATTGAATGGGATTTAAATATCTTTTGGCCAACAAGACTTGGACAGATCACTTTTTGAGTACCCCATTTCAGATGACCTATTTTAGGAAGGGTACTGATAAACTCAAAAGGGTCCAGAGGATGTCAAAGGACATCAAGTTCATATCATAATGACACTTAACAAGGGTCATAGTCAAGATGGCAGAATGAAAGCAGGGATTTGCCTGAGCTCTCTCCCAAACCTCCTTAAATGCCTTCAAAAAGTGACTCTGAACAAATTCTAGAGAGGCAGAACCCACAAAGAGTTAGACTGAGGCTTATTTCCAACACAAAACAACCTGGAAGATTGTAAGAAAAGGTATTTTGTACCAGGCTGACAGAGAAGGGGAGTCTAGCACAGGCTGTGCCAACACAGACTAACACCAGCAAAGCAGGAGCACACCTTGGTTGACTGAATCAATAGGTGCAGTGGTAATTTCCTGATTTCTCAGCCCATAGATATCAGAGACAACTTAGGAGGTCAGCCAGAGGGGCCTGTCAAAACTAGGTAAGAGAGAAGGGAGTGCCAATACAGCCTTGGACCCAGCAAACCAAGATCAGGTCTTGGGAGTGATTGGATCAGCAGCAACAGTAGAAGCAGCAGACACAGTGGCTTCTTCTGGAACTATCAGCCCACAGACCAAATGTGGGACAGTCACCTATTTCAACTCTCAGTATCCATGGTGGTGGAGTAAGCAGTAACTTGCCCTCACTGTCCCTTATTGAACTTGAAAATATTGCCCAGGAAGTCCTGAAATAATGGAGCCATCAGAAAGACAAAGTGTAGCAGTCTTTTAGCTTGGGAGGCTAGGGGCATCCAGAGAATGGCTCCTCCTGCTGTTGCTGAAGGAGTTCAGTACAAGATGGGAGGTACTACAGCAAGTCAGCAGCAAGCCTCACCTCAGAAAACAAGTGGGAGATCCTGAGCCCCAGGGCAATGGAACAGCAAAGCACCAACACCAAGCACACACCAGCTACCAGCAACTCCAGTTCAGCATCAGTTAAACTACCAGCTTCCAACTGCCAGCACCTGAGGCCCCAGCACACAAAACCAATAACTAGACCTCTAGTTCCCAGGCTGGGAGAGTGGCCCTTGCATCCAAGAAGCAGAAACCAAATTTAAAAGCCAGGAAAAAGGCAAACAGCATGAGCAAAAAGCAACAAAGAAAAACAACGACCATAGAGAAGTATCTTCATGACAGGGAAGAGAAAAACACAGATTCAGAAGAGGACAACATGGTTAACATGCCTGCATCCAAACCTCAAAGGGGAATATGAAATAGTCTTAAGCCCAAAAAGCCATCTTGGAAGAGCTCAAGAAGCATTTTAAAAGTCAAATAAGAAAGGTAAAAGAAAAATTGAACAATGCCTTTAAAAATAAATTTGACAAAGTGGGAAATAGTACATTATAAAATTGGCCAAATGGAAAAGAAGTTACATAATTACACTTAAATCCTGCCTCTATGAATAGTTGCATGCATAACCTTGGGTAAGTCACTTAATCTTTCTTAATCTTAGTTTTCTCAATTAAAAAATAAGAAGAATAGAATAAATTACTTTTGAAGTCCTTTCTGGTTCTAAGTCTTTGTTCTCATGAGTCTGTATTTAAAGTGTTTGAACTGTTTCTTCCCTTAGGGCAATAAGCCTTAAAAGAGGCATCACAGATATCTTCAAACATTTCAAGAACTGTCTTTGGAAGAAGTAAACTTGTTTGGTTTGGCCTTAGAGGACAGAACCAGGATCAATAGGTTGAAACTTCAAAGAGGCAAATTTATGTTTCATTTTAAGGAAAAAAGTTTCCTACAGTAACATCACCCAAGTGAACCTATAAAGACGTAGAAATCTCAGGTACTATTGATGGGAAGCCTGAAGACAAAGATTAGATGACTAGTCTTCAGGTATGTTTCTACATGCATACATACATACATACATACATACATACATACATACATGCTTACATACATGCTTACATATATACATACATATACACACACATACATATATCAATATATGTGCATATGTACATATACACACATACATATTACATATATTATATATATATATATAATTTATTTTTAGTTTTCAACATTCACTTACACAAGATTTCAAGTTCCAAATTTTCTCCCCTATCCCCACCTCAACAAAATGTGCATTCTGCTTACCCCTTCCCCCAATCTGCCTCCCTTCTATCACTGCCCCCCTTCCCTTTTATTTTCCTGTAGGGCAAGATAGATTACTATACCCCATTGCCTGAATGTCTTATTTCCCAGTTGAATGTAAAAACAATTTTTAAAATTAATTTTAAAAACTGATTTATACATTCTCCTTCTTCCTCCATTCCCACCCACCCTCACTGAGAAGATGAGCAATTCAATATAGGTTAAATATGTGTAATTATGCAAAACACTTCCATAATAGTCATATTTTAAAAGACTAACTACATTTTCCTCCATCCTATCACTCCGTCTGTTTATTCTGTTCTCTCTTTTGACCCTCTCCCTCCTCCAAAGTGTTTGCTTCTGATTACTCCTCCCTACATTTGCCATCTTTTGTATCATGCCTCCTTCTTATCCCCTTCTCCCCTACTTTCCCGTATGATAAGATGGATTTTCATACCCAATTGAGTGCATATGTTATTCCCTCCTTCAGCCAAATTTGATGGGAGCAAGGTTCACTCACTCCTTCTTACCTATCCCCTCTTCCACTCACTGTAAAAGTTTTTCTTGCCTCGTTTGTTTAAGATAATTTATTCCATTATACTTTTCCCTTTCTCCTTCTCCCAGTACATTCCTGTCTCACCCCTTAATTTTATTTTTTAGATATCATCCCTTCACATTCAACTCATCCTTTACCCTCTGTCTATACACACACACACACACACACACGTGTGCAAATATGTATGTGCATATATAGTCATTATATGTATATGTATGTATGTATTATGTGTGTGTGTGCATAAATAAATATATATGTATGTATGTATGTATGTATGTATTCTCTCCAACTACCCTAATATTGAGAAAGTTCTCATGAATTAAAAATATCACCTTTCCACATAGTAATGTTAACAGTTGACCTTTAATAAGTTCCTTATGATTACTCTTTCCTCTTTACCTTTTCATATTTCTCTTGAATCTTGTATGTGAAAGTCAAATTTTCTATTCATCTCTCATCTTTTCATCAAGAATGATTGGAAGTTTTTATATCACTGAGTGTCCATTATTCCCCCTGAAGTTTTATACTCAATTTTTCTGAGTAAATGATTCTTGGCTTTAATCCTAGCTCCTTCAAAATCCAGAATATCATGCTCCAGGCCCTCCAGTCTCTTAATGTAGAAGTTGATAAATCTTGTGTTATCCTAACTGTGTTTTTGCAATACTAGATTTGTTCCTTTTTGGCTGTTTTCAGTATTTTCTCCTTGACCTGGGAACTCTGGAATTTAGAGTTTCCCTTTTGGGAATTCTTTCAGGAGGTGATTAGCAGAGTGTTTCAATTTCTATTTTCCCATCAGGTTCTACAATATGAGGGCAGTTTTCTTTGAGAATTTCTTGAGAGAAGAAGTCTAGGCTCTTTTTTTGATCATGACTTTCACATAGTCCAAATTTTTTAACTTCTCTCTCCTGGATCTCTTTTCCAGGTCAGTTGTTTTTCCAATGAGATATTTCACATTTTCTTCTATTTTTTCATTCTTTTGGTTTTGTTTTATAATTTCTTTATCTCTGAAACACTCATTAGCTTCCATTTGTTCCAGTCTAACTTTTAAGGAATTACTTTCTACAGTGAGCTTTTGGCCTTCCTTATTCATTTGGCCAATTCTGCTTTTTAAGAAATTTTTCTCATTGACTTTTTGGATCTCTTTTGCCATTTAGGGTAGTCTGTTGTAAAGGTGTTATTTTCTTAAGCATTTTGGGGGGGTCTCCTTTAGCAAGGTGTTGACTCATTTTTTAATGATTTTCTTGCATCACTCTCATTTCTCTACCCAATTTTTCCTCTACTTCTCTTTTTCTTGGAGGTTTTTGATGTAGGAGCTTTGATTTTTTTTCTTCTGGTTGTAAGTTTTGATCTTCTTTGTCACCAAAGTAAGATTTTATAGTCTGATTTTTTTTCTGCTGTTTGCTCATTTCCCCAGCCAATTACTTGACTTTTTAGCTCTTTGTTAAGGCAGGACTCTGCTTCAAGAGTAGACAGTGCACTGCTCCAAGTTTTGCATCGCTGTTTCCAGAGATATTTCTAGGGACCTATAAATTCTTAGTTCTTCCAAGGTTGTGTGATAAAAAGAGAGGTATTACTCCTCTCCTGTTCTGTTCTGTTCTGGTCTGTGAGTGACCACAATTACTCTTTTCTGCCTTGGAACTGTGAGGAGGATTCTCTCTCCACCATTGCCACAAGCCTTACCATCCTCTGCCTCCTCACCCCAGGACCACCAACCAGGACCGTGACTCAGATCCAGGCAAAGGCAAAGTAAGAGAATCCTGCATCAGAACCAGCAAAGAGCTCATTGCAGTCCCCCTATGATCAACCTCTCAATACTCCCACCATCTTTGGTCGGAGAGCTCCAGAAGCATATACTGCTGCTGCTACTGCTGCTTCCATAGCCATAGCCATGGGGCTGGAGCTGGGATCAGACCATGCTCCTCTCTCACCCAGGTCTCACAAAGCTTTCCTACTGATCTTTAAATTGTCTTTGTCATTTGTGGGTTGAAAAGTCTTAAAACTACCATAGTTCCTAATTATTCAGTCCCCTTGTGCTTACTCTGGATTTTCTGGGACCCCAGTCTGTGCCAGTGCAGTGGACTGTGCTTCTCTCTCAGACTGGTGCAATAGACTTTTTCTGTCACCCTTCCAGGTTATCTTAGCCTAGAAATTTTTTTTACCATGTCATTTTGTGGGTTCTGGTGCTATAGAATTTTAGAGTCATTTTTACAGGTATTTGTTGGGGTTTGAGGGAGATCTCAAGAAAGTCCCTGTTTTCACCCTGCCATCTTGGCTCTACCCCTCATCAGGTATGTTTTTAAAAAGCATTATTTTTCAGGTATGTCTTGTACTACCTGTTAACTGAGGTCTTTTCCAACTCTTAAATTCTGTAATTCTATGAAATGTGGCTTATCATAGCATACTTTTGTATAGGTATTTTCAAAGTACTATGCATCTGTTATCTAATTTGATCCTCACAAAAGCTTGGGAAGGTATGTGCTATTATTACCCTATTTTGGAAATAAAGAAACTGAGGCAGACAGAAGTTAAATCACTTGAGGTTAATAAAATATTCAAGCAAGAGTCCAATTAAGAGCATATTTATTTAAAGTTTGCCATTTGTACCACTAGTCCACCCAGTACCCTCTCATAAAGTTGTAATATAACTAGCTTTTTTTTTCTCTACAACTTTATTTTAACAGAAATAATAATAAATAGCTTGCAGAGTGTCATACACAGAATGCAAATTATAGATCAAAAGAACAAACATAATGCGAAGCCATCAGCTTAAATTCCTGGTCCTGAAGCAGAATAAATCCCAACTACATCATAGTGTATTGCTGAAACCTACTTGGGTTATCTTTCATAGCCAAGAATGCTGCAATATTATTACAGAATCATAGAGTCACATAATTTGAGAGATGAAGTAGAGGTCAGCAGTTATTTAATCCAACTCATACAAACAAAAAACTCCAAATTTGACATGCCTCATAAATGGTCATCTACCCTCTCATTTAAAACATATGTGGAAGGAGAACCTACCATCATTTGTACTGGATGACCTATTCCACTTTGGGTTAACTCTAATTGTTAGATAGTCTTTCAAAACATCAAGCTTATATTTTCCTCTTTGAAAATTCTACCCATTGCTCCTGGTTTGGCTCACCTCTTGGACCAAACAGAATATAAATTTTACCCTTTCTCCATATGTCAGGTTTTTAAGCAATGGAATATATCTTCTCTCCTTTTCAATTTCTCTTTGATAAGTAAAAAATGCTCCATCTTTTCAACCAATTTCAGTTCAGGGATTGGGGTTGATTGAGTCAATCAATCATCCAATCAATCATCCTTCCCCCCACCCTACTTAGGCCTTGTATCTTTATCAGGTGAGAACACATATGAATTGACTCAATCAATGAGAAGTTTCACCTGGGTATAAAGGTCTATACACTTCTACTGATAATCAATTAATCAAAAAAAAAAAACTTTAATTAGGTTTTAAAGGAAGCCCTTTCAAATGTATAGAAACTTAGTCTTGTGAAATTTGTATAGAATTCTTGAGACTGGTAGAATTTTTACATTTAATCATGTGGCTACTTAGCAGCAGAAGCCTTCAGTCAAGGCCCAAGGCTTGTGGGAGTGGGGTCAGGGGCTGTTTGGTCAGAGGAAAGATCTTGTGAACTTCAGAGGGTCAGGTGATTTGGCATTATTCCTTGGAATCTTAGCAATGCACCCAGAATAGAATTAACTAGATATAGAATTAGCATTTAGAGTTTTTTTTTCTTTTTTTTTAATTGAACAAATGCTTTATTAACTTCTGTTTTACGTCATTCATTTCCGCCAGATTTTGAGTTACAATCATTTCCCCCCGTTATTCCCCTACCCACCCTCCCAGAATAGCAGTCCCACAAGATATTGCTTCTTGCAATCTGCTCTCTCCCATGCCTTCTCCCATACCCCCTTCGACTTTTCCATTGGAGGAAGATGAATCTTTGTGTCCCAATGCCTGCACATCTTATCGCCCTATTACAAGCAAAAGAGTATTAATAATAGTATTTATATATATTTGAAACATTTAATGTTAAGACCTTGAATTTCAGATCCATTTCCTTCCTCCCTTGTCACCCATTCCCTCTGGGAAGATAAGTAATTCAGTATATGTTGTACATGTCTAGCTATGCAAAACATTATCATAGTAGATATATTGTACAAGGCAGCTTATAATTCCCTCCCACACATCCCACCCCCTACCTGGTCCATTCCCTACATGATCCTGTCCTTCTATAGTGGGTACTTCCAACCTCCCCTCCCGCCAAGGATGCCCTCCCATCCATCATCCCTTCTCTCACCCCCCTTCCCCCTATCCTTCTGCAGGTTGAGATATCCCATTTACTATGTATGTCATTCTCTCCCCAACTCCAAACTCAATGTGAATGTGGTTTTGCCTTTTTAGACTTCCTATTCTCTCCCTCCCTTGCAACCACTTCCCCTTGCTTCTTCCACATGAGATAGTTTACCCCACCCTTTCTCTCCCCATCTCCTCCTGCCACTTTCCTCTCTCACCTCATAATCTCATCCCTTGAGGATTCTCCCTTGCCAACAAATTCAACCCATGCCCTCTATCCATATATAACTGTAACCATATACACACACATTCACATATGTATTCACATGACCACACACCCTTCTTCCATTATTTTCATACTGAGAAAGATATCATCAGTCACAGTTATTGCTTTTCCATATAGGAATGTAAATAGTTCAACTTTGATAGGTTCCTTTTGATTTCCTTTCCCTGATTACCTTCTCAGGCATCTCTTCCTTCTTGTGTCTGGGTGTCAAATTTTCTATTCAATCCTGGTTTTTTCCTCAAGAATGCTTGAAAGTCCTCTATTCCACTGAATGACCATATTTTCCCCTGAAACAAAATACTCAGTTTTGCTGGGTAGGTGACCCTTGGGTTCATTCCCAGTTCCTTTGCCCTCTGGAATATCATATTCCATGCCCTTCAATCCCTCAGTGTAGAAGCTGCCAGGTCCTGGGCTATTCTGATTGTGTTTCCACAATATTGAAATTGTTTCTTCCTGGCTGCTTGTAGCATTTTCTCCTTGATCAGGGGATTCTGGAACCTGGCTATAATATTCCTAGGAGTTTTCTTTTTGGGATCTTTTTCAGGAGGTGATCAGTGCATTCTTTCAACTTCCACTCTGCCCTCTGGATCTAAAACATCAGGGCAATTTTCCTTGAGAATTTCTTGAAGGGTGATTTCTAGGTTCTTTCTTTGATCATGGCTTTCAGGTAGTCCAATAATTTTTAAATTGTCTCTCCTGGATCTATTTTCCAGGTCAGTGGTTTTTCCCATGAGATATTTCACATTGCCTTCTAATCTTTCATTTGTTTGGATCTGATTAACAGCATCTTGATTTTTCATAAAGTCATTAGCTTCCATTTGCTCCAGTCTAACTCTGAAGGAATGAATCTCCTCAGTGAACTTTTGAGATTCTTTTTCCATCTGGCAAATTCGACTTTTTAAGGCATTCTTCTCCTCATTGCCCTTTTAGGCCTCCTTTGCCATTTGAGTTAGTCTATTTTTTAAGGTGTTGTTTTCCTCAGTCAGACTGTTGACCCTCATTTCATACTTTTCCTGCATCCTTCTCATTTCTCTTCCCAATTTTCCTCCACTTCTCTTATTTGATTTTTAAAGTCCTTCTTAAGGTCCTCTATGGCCTGCAACCCGCTCATGTTTTCCCCTGGGGCTTTTGGAGCAGGACTTCTGACCTCACAGTCCTTTTCCCGCTCTATGCCCCCAAAATAGGAGTCTAGGGTTGCATTTTTCTGTTTCCTTTGCCTTGGCATGTTGCCACTTAATTGCTTGACTTTTGGGCTTGTTGCCACCCTGGCTTTAAGGCCAGCTAGAGGAATTTTCGTCCCGAACGTGTGGGGGGCAACTTCCGTTTCTGGCAAGCTGGAAACCCACCCACGACTTCCACCCTAGAACACAATCCAGATCCAGGGAGGTTAAAGCAAGAGCGATTACCCCCCAAGACTGATTGCTGGATCTCCCTACAATTAATTTGCAGGCCAAGAGCTGGAGTTGCCTCTGAAAACTACAAAATGGCATGTTTCCTCAGTGGCTTCTAGCCCCCAGGGGAGGAAGCTGACACATTCCCCAAATACTGGTCCCAAAGTCCATAGGACACTACCCTCTAACTTTGTCCTAGGCATGTCTATGTTGATAATTCTGGAGTCACCACAGCTGCTGGTGTTCTGGGGTTCCTCCAGCCAGCTGCTGGCCCTGCCGCCCTGGGGCTAAAACCTCGGCTCACGCAGACCTGGGCTCCGCTCGGCTCTGCTTCCTGTGCTCTACGTGGTGCTGGCTCCCAGAGTGCTGCACTGGTCCTTCCTGCAGGGCTGCTGGGCTGTCCTCTGCGGGAGGTTAGATTCTCTGTGTCGTTCTTTGGGTGCTGAGGCTCCAGAAGTTGTTCAGAGTCACCTTTTACATAGTTTGGGGGGAATCTGGGACAGAGTGGCTTGGATGAGCTGTTTCTACTCCGCCATCTTGGCTCCGCCCCCTAGCATTTAGAGTTTAGAACAAACTAGATTAAATGAGGAAAGTCTTTAAGAGTTTTGCAAGAAATGAAGCATAAAAGGTGCATGATAACTAAAGGAAAGTTCATGCATATCCCACAAAGGGAAGAAAGAACTTCCAACAGCCAATAATTTCCCTTTTTCTACCATATATATATATATATATATATATATATATATATATATATATATATATATATATATATATATATATATATATATATATATTTTTTTTTTTTTCTTTTAAGTTTGAACCCAATTTCCCCTGGATATTTGTGGGAGAGTGTAATAGATACAATGTGAGATGTTTTGTGCCAATTTTTTAATATACAACTGTAGTAAATACTCTTTCAAAAAATAATTTATTCTGGCTTTTCTTGACAATAACTGAGGGAAAAAATTCCAGTGCAAAACCATGAGATAACATTAGAAAGCCAATTTTATACCGGCGGCAGTATATAACCCCAAACATTAGCACACCCAAATCAATCAAAGTTAGCCCTGGGTTATAAGAGGGCTTAGTATTTGCCTATATGAAACACATTTTAGTGTGAGTGAAGGTTGGGAGAGTGAGCTCAGAGCTTATGCTTCAATCTTGTGATATGAACTAGGCAGGCCTTTTATCATTTTGGATGCCTTCTATGCTCTGGACATCCTCCAGATTATCAGTGTCCTTCTTAAAATATAGTGTGCAGAACTGAATACAATGCTCTATATAAATTATGATGTGCACAGAAAATCGTGGAATTCCCAAGTCTCTTTTCCCAAAAATTATACCATCTTTAATGTAGTCCAAGATCACATAGTTTCTGCTACCACTCCCCACCATCACACTGCTGAGTTTGGATCTACTAAAACCCCCAGATCTTTTTTTTTTAGGAAAACTACTATTTTTACTTTCCTTTACCATCTTGTTGTATTAGTGATTTTTTAACTACATATAAGGCTTTACATTTATCCATATTCAATTTTGGCTATCAAAATTTATCTAATACTCTAGTCTGGTAAGATCTTTTTGTATATTGATCATATAGTTCATTTTCAGCTTCCCCTTCAGCTTTCTGACATCTGGAAATTTGATGTCCCTGACATCTCCTTTAATAAAGTCATTGTTGTTGTTGTTGTTGTTGTTGTTGTTGTTGTTGTTGTTGTTGTTGTTGTTTTAGTATGTGAAAAAGCACAGGGCCAAAAAGTAATCTCTGAGTTGCACAGTTGGTGCCCTCATGTCATTTCGCTGGTGCACTACTGCAAACTATGCTTCAAGTCAAGCCTACCAGTAAAGCCTTCAAGTCAAATCAGCTCTAATCCATCTAATTTAATACTGTCTATTATGCATATCTTAATTGTCTCCATAAAAATAAATTTATAAAAAGCTTTTCTATAATTCTAACAAAATCATATCTGTATCACTGTCCTCATCCACTAGTCATCACAAACTAAAGTGATTTCCCTCTCTTCCTTGTACTGGAGCACTGTTGTTTGTCCCTCATTCTTAAAGAGGACCATGATATCAGGAAGGTGATGTCTTGACTTGGAAGTGATTCGGATTTAAGTAAGAAAGGATTGTGAAAAGTCACTAGCATCACTTTCTCATCAAGATACAGATCAGGTCAACTAGAAATGCCCGCAGCCTCCCCCCCCCCCAAATAATAAACTAGTAGATGAAGGAAATAATTGACTTTTTATAACATCAGATTCTCTTTCTAGATAGTTAGCACCATGTTTTTAATACTCCATTCTAAATTTTTTCCAAGAATTAAAGACAAGTTTATTGGCCTATAGCTTTCTGATTCATTTCCCACCCCCTTTTGTAAAATCAGTATAACAATTTGCCTTCTCCAAACTGGTAGTACTTTTCCTGATTTCCATGATCTTTCAAATATTATTGATAGTTCAACAATTGTATCTCACAATATCAAAGGATGTAGCTTATCTGGGCCAAGTGATTTGATTATACCAAGTGCAGCTGAGTGCTCTGTTGCTCTCTCCTTATTTATAGTATCAACTACCTGTGAAGTCATTTTTATTCTGTCATTTCTAGTCATATTCCTTGGCATATAAAAAAGAAGCAAAATAAAAATTAAGAAGCTCTACCTTCACTGTCTGTTAATTATAATAGATCCATCTACCCAAGTCAATGTCCTATCATTTTTATTCATAATATTGCGTCCCTTACTATTGCCATTTCAGTATGAATTTTTAGCACTACTCCTATTGTTTGAAGGAAATGCCCAGAAAACTGAGTCATGATAATGGAGTACAGGCCAGGAACCAACTGAACTTTTCCAACATTCTCCTCCAAATAACTTTAAAACAATGCCTCAGAAGCAATTTTTTTTTAGCAGTAGAGGCAACAAAAGTTCAGAGGGAAACATTTTTCCAGCCCAAGGCAATATAAGAGGTCCAAAAGAGAGGTCTATAAAGTTGGGGTAGATCCAGGCCTGGAGGATTGATTGTAGGAGTACCAGTGGTGGACTTCAAAGGCAGCCATGACAGTAGGAGTAGCAGCAGCTTTGGAAGCTCTCAGGCCAGAGATGGTAAAAGGTGATACAAATGGTGAGAGATTACAGAAAACCTTTTGATAGCTCTGGGTACAACTAATACTGATAGGAAACTCTGTTTCCCATGAATAATTCTGGGTCATAGTTCAAGGATGGAGAGGACCACTTGTGATTTGTTACAAGAAAGTGGCAGTCCTGGTACCTCTTCCAGGTTTAGAAAGACAGCTAGCACTTGAGGCTACAGGAGAGCAAGGGACCTGGTTAGAGTTCCAGAGATAAGAGGAGCATTAGTACTTGTGACTGAAGGGGAGAAAGGATAATCCTAACTAAAGTCAGAGCATAGAACAGGAGAAGAGTCACCACATCTCTCTCTCTTTGTCATACCATCTTAGATGTACTGAAAACTTGCTGATCCCCAGAGCAAGCTCTGAAAACAGCAGCACAAAAAAAATCTTAAGCTTTGTATGGTGCCTCTTCACATCCAGTTAAACAGAGTCCAACTTTAACATAAATTTCAACTTCAGGTACTAAGATGGTGGAGAGGGACAGGAACTCCCTGGAGCCCATCCAAGTTCCCTTTCAAGTAACTTGAAAATCACCTCATAACTCATTTTGGAGCAGGGATTCAGCTTACAAGCTCTGCAAGAAAGGTCTGTCTCACTGGAGTGGGAGCAAAGCTAAGCCAGAGATCAGAAACAGCCTAACAGCATAAGGCCTATAGCCAAGGCTCCAAGCCCTGGTCAGTCCACCACATCAGTAATGGCCCAGCCTTCTGCAAGCCAGTAGAAGTCTGTGTAGTACAGCAGACCCCAACCTCAGAGTCCCCAGCCCCAGCACGGGCCACCAGCAAGGATTCCCCCCATGCTGACCAGTAGTAAAGCCCTGCCCCTCTCACAGGAGAGCAGATAGATGTCAGACCTGGGGACTAGCAGTAGTAAAATCACACTGCCAGGGGCCACCTAGAAGCAAGATTCCTCCCCCAGTGCAAGGCAACAGAGAGGTCCTGTTTCCACAGCAAGTCAACAACAAGGCTGTGCCCCTTGAAGCAGGGGAGAAGTAGAAATCTACACATAGGGGAGGCAAAAAGGGAAGCCCCCAACCCCCCAGAACAATCCATCATGGAGCCCTCCCCTCAAATGCAAACCTGAAGTTAGACCATGAAACCCAGTGAAAGCCTGCAGCAAGACCCTAAGCCCCAACACAAGAAATAGGACAGAGCAGGAGCAAAGCCTAATTCTATCTCAATATTATATAAACTATTTCACAAAATAAGTCAATGAATCTGACCAAATTCCTTTTATAACACAAATATGGTCCTGATATCTAAATCAGAAAGGGCCAAACAGAGTAAGAAAAGAAAATGTACAAATTTCCCTAATGAATTTTGAAGTGAAAACTTTAAATAAAATACTAAAAAGGTGATTACAGTAATTTATCACAAGGACCATACACTACAATCATGAATACAGGGTTCTTTCTTTCTTTTTTGCTTTTTGCATGGGCAATTGGTGTTAAATGACGTGGCCAAAGTCACATGGCTACTTTTGTGTTAAGTGTCTGAGATAAGATTTGAACTCAGTTCAAAGGGTTGGTGGTGGTGCTCTATTCACTGCACCACCTAGCTGCCCTTGGGTTATTTCAATATTAGGAGAACTGTCAGCATAATTGACCATATCAATAAAAAATAACTAACAGAAATCATATTATTATATAAGTAGATACAAAAAAGTATTTTTAACAAAATATACCATCTTTTTTTTCTATTAAAAACACTATAGAGCATAGGAACAAATAGAGCTTTCCTTAAAATAACAAGCAATATGTGCTTAAAACCATCAACAAGCATTATCTGTAATGGGGATCAGCTAGAAGTTTTCCCAGTATAACCAGAGTGAAGCAAATATGTCCATTATCACTTCTATTATTCATTATTATACTGGAAATGCTAGCTATAGAAGTAATAGAAGAAAAAGAAATTAAAATAGGCCACACAGAAATAAAACAATCAATCTTTGCAGATGATATGATGGTATACTTAGAGAATCCTAGAGAATAAATTTTTAAAAATAGTGGAAATAATTAATAACTTTAAAAGTTTAAGGATACAAAATAAACCCACATAAACCATCCACATTTCTATATGTTACCAACAAAGTACAGTAGGAAGAGATAGAAAGAAAAATTCCATTGAAAATAATCATAGATAATATAAAATGCTTGGGAATCTATTGTGAAAGACAAACACAGGAAATATATGAATACAATTACAAAATACTTTTCAGACAAAGACATCTCTAAGCAATTAGAATAATACTAATTTGCTCATGGGTAGGCCAACATAATTTAATAAATATGACAGTTCTATCTAAATTATTCTGTTTATTCAGTGTCATACCAATTAAGCAAAAAAAAAAGTATTTTATAGAAGTAGAAAAAAATAATAATGAAATCCATCTGAAAGAACTAATTGAAGAATATAAAAGGAATCAATGAGAAAAAAGTGAAGGAAGGTGGTCTATGTGTACAGGAATCACAAATTGTATTATAAAGTGGTAATTATCAAAGCAATCTGGTACTGGCTAAGAAATAGAGAGGTGTGAGGGGCAGCTAGGTGGTGCAGTGAATAGAGCTGCAGCCCTGGAGGACCTGAGTTCAGATCCGGCTTCAGACACAACACAAAAACTAGCCATGTGACCTTGGGCAAGTCACAACCTCCAAAAAGAAAAAAGAAAGAAAGAAAGAAAGAAAGAAAGAAAGAAAGAAAGAAAGAAAGAAAGAAAGGAAGGAAGGAAGGAAGGAAGGAAGGAAGGAAGGAAGGAAGGAAGGAAGGAAGGAAGGAAGAAAGAGAAAGAAAGAAAGAAAGAAAGAAAGAAAGAAAGAAAGAAAGAAAGAAAGAAAGAAAGAAAGAAAGAAAATGGATGAATGAATATTAAAAAAACAAAGAAATAGGTGAATCAGTGGAATAGACTCGGTACACAATATATTGTTGTAAATGACCATAGTAATCTCATATATGATAAAAGCAAATATCCAAATTTTTATTTTATAATAAAAACTCATTATCTGACAAAAAAAGTCTTGGAAAACTAGGAAAAAGTATGGCAGACATTAAGTATAGACAGACCAACATCTCATCCCATATACCAAGATTAGGTCAAAATGGGAATATGATTGATTCACATTCAATCTAACTCACACTCAGTCTGTGTCATATTGTTCTGGCCCACTTGTCATTAGGTAGATTCTTAAGGAGCCCCCACAAATAAGGGCTCCTTAAGAATCTACCTAATAAGGTGAATTTTAATAAACATTGTTTTCTTTGATTGAGAGAAGTCTTGAGTCTAATTCATTCAATGGGACCTGGCATATCAGTATTTTGGGATTCCAAGCACCCCTACACCAAAAAAACTCAACAATCCCAAGATAATCTCTGTGTGATCTGTTTTCCAGAGACAACCTGGATACCTTTCATTAGATGGAATGAAAGGAAATCAAAATGGAAACAAGTCTACCAAATGCTAAGCTAGTTCTGGCAATGTGTGCATCAGCCTCATCATCTATGTGAATATCCCTTAAAAGCATACTGTCAAGGACCCAAAAATATCTGTATTCTCCCAAGAAATGCCAACCATGGAAACTGCTTACTCAAGACCTAAAGATGACTGTGCTGGGTGCCAGCTTTTTGTGGTTCTCAGGGATTAATACCCTATCCCCACTAAAACTGGGGAAGCTCTCCTCAGGAAGACTGATTTGCAAACCTCTTTTCCTCAGTCTGAAATTAATTAAACTTTTTTTTTTATTCCTAAACAAAATGGGAGCATGATTTACACATAAAGGGTGATACCATAAGCAAATTAGAAGAGTATGGAAAAATTTACCTGCCAGATCTGTGGAGAAAGGAAGAATTTAGGACCAAATGAGATGTAGAATGTGATATGAAATGCAAAATGGATAATTTTGATTGTATAAAATTATAAAGCTTTTGCATAAATAAAATGAATGCATCCAAGATTAGGAGAGCAGAAATAAATTGAGGAAATATTTCCAGCAAGTAGCTCAAATATAGATCTCATTTCTGAAATATATATATATATATATATATATATATATATATATATATATATATATATATGTTAATCAAATTTGTAAGAATACAAGTCATTCCACAGTTTATAAAGGGTCAAAAGATATAAAGAAGCAATGTACAGACAAATCAAAAACTTTGTATAATAACATGAAAAAATGCTCTAAATCACTAATCATTAGAGAAATATAAAATTAAAACAACTCTGAAATGCCACCTCACACCTATCAGATTGTCTAATATGACTTTTTTAAAAAGGAAAATGATAAATATTGGAGGGAATATAAGAAAACTGTTATACTAATATATCGCTAGTGAAGCTCTGAAGTGATCCAACCAATCTAGAAAGTAATATGGGAATATGCGCAAAGGGCTACCCTTTGATTTGGAAATGCCACTGCTGGGTTTGTATTTCAAAGAGATAAAAAGGAAAGGATGCATTTGTACAAAGATATTTATAGCAACTATTTTATTGGTAGTCAAGAATTGGAAATCAAGGGAATGTACATCCACTGATGAATGGCTGAACAAGATGTGATTTAAATTTTTTTTTTTTAAAAGCAATTGGGGTTAAGTAACTTGCCCAAGGTTACACGGCTAGGTTTTTTTGTTTGTATGGATTAAGTGTCAGAGGCCAGCTCCGAACTCAGGGCCTTCTGATTCCAGGGCTGGCGCTCTATTCACTGCGCCACCTAGCCGCCCCGTGATTTAAATTTTGATGGCATATTATTGTGCTATTAAAAATTAACAAGAGTATGATTTCAGAATAACCTGAAAAGATTTACATGAATTAATGGAAAATGAAATGAGCAGAACCAGGAGAACATTGTATAGCAATGTTGTACTATGAAAAACTATGAATGATTTAGCTATTCTCAGCATTACCATAATCCAAGAAAATCTCACAGGACTCATGATGAAATATGTCATCTGTCTCCAGAGAAAGAATGGACACTGTCTGAATACAGACCAAAGTGCCCTCTCTCCTCTCTCTCTCTCTCTCTCTCTCTCTCTCTCTCTCTCTCTCTCTCTCTCTCTCTCCTCTCATCTTCTTATACAAAGGAATAATATGGAAATGTTCTACATGAATGCACATGTATAACCTATATTGGATTTCTTACTATCTCCTGAGGGGGAGGGGGTGTGTGGAGTGTTTTGGAGGAAGGAATAGAATTTGGAACTCTGAAATTAAAAAAAAATATTAACATTGTCTTAACATTTAATTAAGGGGAAATAATATATTATTTTAAAAATACAATTTAAAGTGAAAAAACAGGCTATGAAAGTGAGCAAAAAAACAAAAACAAAAACAAACAAACAAACAAAAAAACAACTCTCAATCATAAAAAGAAACTACCGTGACAGGCTAGACCAAGATATAAACATAGAAAACAATAATGTGATGTGAAAACAACTACAATCAAAGCTTCAAAGACAAATGTTAATCGTATACAATACCAACAAAAATTCCTGAAAGAGTTAAAGAAAGAGGTAAGAGTTGTAGAGGGGGAAATTGGCAAAAGAAATGAGACTAATGAAAGAAAATTATGAAACAAAAATAATTTAGTTTAAAAGATGCATAAAAAAACAGTGAAGAAAATATCACCTTAAACAAAATGTCTGATCAAAAAAGTCACAAAAATTCACTGAAGAAAGGAACTTGCTAAAAAGCAGAATTAGCAAAATGGAAATGGAGGTAAAAAAGCAAACTGGAGATAATAATTCTGCAAAAATTAAATTGGAAGCTAACAACAACATGAGACTTCAAGAAAAAATAAAACAAGCCAAAATAATAAAAATAAATAGAAGAAAATGTGAAATATCTATTTGGAAAAGCAACCAATCTAGAAAAGAGATCAAGGAGAAATAATTTAAGAATCACTGGACAATCTGAAAGAAACGATCAAAAAAGAGCCTAGATATCATTTTCCAAGAAATAATCAAGGAAAACTGCCCTCATTTCCTAAAAGCAGAAAATAAAATAGAATTAAAAGAATCTACCAATTGTCTGAAAGAGATGCCAAAATGAAAACTTTCATTCATACCCTGGACAAATTCTAGAGCTCCCAGATCAAGGAGAAAATATTGTAAGCAGCCAGAAAGAAACTGATTTTCATGGAGCTACAGTCCGGATCACATACGATTTAGTAGCTTCCACATTTAAATGAGTATAGGCATTGGAATATAATATTTTGAAGGGCAAAGGAGGAGAATTGCAAAGAAAAGTAATTTAGTCAGCAAAACTGAGTAAAAACTTCAGGGGAAAATTGGATATTTAATGAAATAGAGGAATTCAAGCTTTCATAATGCAAACAAAAAAATAGTAGAATTGAAATGAAAATTTGACATTCAAATACAACAGTCAAGAGAAAATAAAAAGATAAACATGAAATAGTTACCATAAGGGATTCAATAGAATTAAACTATTTACATTCTTACAAGGAAAGATGATCCACATAATTCCTAAGAACTTTATCATTATTAGGGCTATTAGGAGTCTGCATAGACAGAGTGCATGGTTGAAAGTCAATTATGTTGACATGATCTACAAGAAAATAATTTATGGTGAGAAAGAGGGATATACTGGGAGAAGGGGAAAGGGAGATGTAGAATGGAACAACTTTTCTCACATAAAGAATGTGTACAAGGAAGAACTTTCATAGTGAAAGAGAAAATAGTGGGGAATGGCATTAAAAGCTTGAACCTTACTCTCATTGGACTTGGTTCAAAGAGGAAAGTGTGTGTGTGTGTGTGTGTGTGTGTGTGTGTGTGTGTGTGTGTGTGTGTGTGAAATCTATCTTACTCAATAAAGAAATGTGTAGAAGGGATAAGAGATATGACATGGGGGATAATAAGCATGAGAGCAGATTAAAGAAGACAGTGGTCAGAAGCAAAAATGACTTTTAAAGTGGATCATGGGGGAGAAAGAGACAAGGATAAGCAGAGGAAAATGTGGTGGAGGGAAATGCAGAGTTAGTAATGATAATTGTGAATATAAATAAAATGAGGTAACCCACAGAACAGAAGAAAATAGCAGAATGAATTGCAAATTAGAATCCAACAATATATTGTGTACAAGAGACTCACTTGGGAAAGAAATTCACATACAGAATTGAAAGGAAGGGCTGAAGCAGTCTATTATGTTTCAGCTAAATTTGAGAGGGCAGGGGCAGTAGTCATGATCTCAAAAGAGGGAAAAGTAAGAATAGACCTAATTGAAAGAAATAATAAGAAAACTTTATTTTGCTGAGACAATGAAATAATATCAAAATATTTAACAGGAAGTTTCTCTGTTAAAAAGCTTTTTTTCCCCTCAAATATATAGGGAACTGAATCAAATTTATAAAAATAAGACATTCCCCAATTGATAAATAGTCAAAGGACATGAAGAGGCAGTTTTCAAAAGAAGAAATCAAAGGTACCTATACTCATATGAAAAATGCTCTAGAGAAAGTAAAATTAAAATTACTCTGAGGTACCACCTCATAGATAACAGAAATGGAAAATGTTGGAGATGATGAAAGTAGGTACACAACTGTTGGTAGCATAGTGAAGTAGTTCTACTCATTTCACTTTGCATCGGTTCATACAAGCCTTTGCAGGTTTTTTCTGAAATCTGCCTGTTTATCATTTTTTTATTGCAAAATAGTATTCCATTGCATTCACATACCACAACTTGTTCATCCATTCCACAATGAATGGGCATTCCCTCAATTTCCAATATTTTGGCACCATGAAAAATATTTTCCCTCCATTTACTTTTACACAAATAAACTCTGTAATGCTCCCTTCTGATAAGTGGAATTCATTAAATGATTATTCCTTACTAATATGCCATGTTAATCTTTGTCTCTGTCTCCAGGCTTTTGCTTCCCTCCCTCCTTCCTTCCTTCCTTCCTTCCTTCCTTCCTTCCTTCCTTCCTTCCTTCCTTCCTTCCTTCCTCCCTTCCTTTCTTCCTTCTTTCCTTCCTTCCTTTTGTCCTTCCTCTCCTTTTTTCTTTTTTTTTTATTCGTTCTTTTTTTGCTTATTTATTGGCTTCAATTTTGGACATTTTTGTATGAACATTTGAGACCTTGACCCTTCCTGGTTCATTTCTTAAATTTTGTCTTCTGTGAAACAGCATGGAAGATATACCCAAACAAATCTAATCCATCTCTCATTATGGCTTGGGTCATATATAGAACAAGAAAAAATGGGGGAAAAATCACAGGAGCAGTAGCATAATAATTTAGTTTGCACTCCAACCTGCCACTTATCTGCTTTATAACCTTGAGTGTATCATTTAATCTTTTTGTATTTTAGTGTCATCATTAGTAAAATCTGGCTAATAATACTTGCAATAGGTACCTCATAAGATAATGTATAGATATAGTAATTTATATTTAGAAAGCAATGTTATCATGAGTCATTATTTTTGTTATCCTGCAACGATTCAAATTGTAGAATAGTGATCAAATGATAATGAAGTACAAACCTTAAGTTATTTTCATTCTTCTAAATGTTACTGAACATTAAAAAAAACATATGGAAAATGAATAAGCAGTCATACCTTTTTGCAAAGAATTTATTTCCCACCATTCCTTTATGTATCATAAGGAATGAAGCTCCACTAAATGAGACAATTGGTCTATAGTGAGAGAAATGAGAGAACATGAGAACGTCAGTCAGAACATAAATTAGTCTTCAATTTGCTTTTTTTTCTTCACTGATTTAATTAGAATAATTTTGCCAAGATATTTCTTGAGGGACTCTGAACAGCTTCTGGAGCCTCAGCACCCACAGAACGACACAGAGAAGCTAACCTCCCACTGAGGACAGCCCAGCAGCCCTGCAGGAAGGACCAGCGCAGTGGTCTGGGAGCTGGCAGTGTGCAGCATGCAGAGTGTGGGAAGCTGAGCCGAGCTGGAGCTGAGGTCCCGTGAGCCGAGGTTTTAGCCCCAGGGCACCAGGGCCAAAAGCCGGCTGGAGGAACCCCAGAACACCAGTAGCTGTGGCGACTCCAGAATTATCAACATAGACATGCCTAGGACAAAGTAAGAGGTTAGTGTCCTATGGACTTTGGGACCTGTATTTGGGGAATGCATCAGCTTCCTCCCTTGGGGGCTAGAAGCCGCTGAGGAGACACTCCATTTTGTAGTTTTCAGATGCAGCTCCAGCTCCTGGCCTCCAATTAATTGTAGGGAGATCCAGCGATCAGTCTTGGGGGTAATCGCTCTTGCTTTAACCTCCCTTGGTCTGGATTGTGTTCTAGGGTGGAAGTTGTGAGTGGGTTTCCAGCTTGCCAGAAACGGAAGTTGCCCCCCACATGTTCGGGACGAAAATTCCTCTAGCTGGACTTAAAGCCATAGTGTGGTAACAAGCCCAAAAGTCAAGTAATTAAGTGGCAACATGCCAAGGCAAAGGAAACAGAAAAATGCAACCCTAGACTCCTATTTTGGGGGCATAGAGCGGGAAAAGGACTGTGAGGTCAGAAGTCCTGCTCCAAAAGCCCCAGGGGAAAACATGAGCGGGTTGCAGGCCATAGAGGACCTTAAGACGGACTTTAAAAATGAAATAAGAGAAGTGGAGGAAAAATTGGAAAGAGAAATGAGAAGGATGCAGGAAAAGTATGAAATGAGGGTCAACAGCCTGACTGAGGAAAACTACACCTTAAAAAATAGACTGACTCAAATGGCAAAGGAAGCCCAAAAGGGCAATGAGGAGAAGAATGCCTTAAAAAGTGGAATTTACCAGATGGAAAAAGAATCTCAAAAGTTCAATGAGGAGATTCATTCCTTCAGAGTTAGATGGGAGCAAATGGAAGCTAATGACTTTATGAGAAATCAAGATGCTGTTAAGCAGATCCAAACAAACGAAAGATTAGAAGGCAATGTGAAATATCTCATGGGAAAAACCACTGACCTGGAAAATAGATCCAGGAGAGACAATTTAAAAATTATTGGACTACCTGAAAGCCAAGATCAAAGAAAGAACCTAGAAATCACCCTTCAAGAAATTCTCAAGGAAAACTGCCCTGATGTTTTAGATCCAGAGGGCAAAATAGAGGTTGAAAGAATCCACAGATCACCTCCTGAAAAAGATCCCAAAAAGAAAACTCCCAGGAATATTATAGCCAGGTTCCAGAATCCCCAGTTCAAGGAGAAAATACTCCAAGCAGCCAGGAAGAAACAATTTCAATATTGTGGAAACACAATCAGAATAGCCCAGGACCTGGCACCTTCTACATTGAGGGATTGAAGGGCATGGAATATGATATTCCAGAGGGCAAAAGAACTGGGAATGAACCCAAGGGTCACCTACCCAGCAAAACTGAGTATTTTGTTTCAGGGAAAATATGGTCATTCAGTGGAATAGAGGACTTTCAAGCATTCCTGAGGAAAAAACCAGAATTGAATAGAAAATTTGACATCCAGACACAAGAAGGAAGAGATGCCTGAGAAGGTAATCAGTGAAAAGAAATCAAAAGGAACTTATCAAAGTTGAAACTATTTACATTCCTATATGGAAAAGCAGTAACGGTGACTGATGATATCTTTCTCACTATGAAAATAATGGAAGAAGGGTGTGTGGTCATATGAGTACATATGTGAATGTGTGTGTATATGGTTACAGTTATATATGGATAGAGGGCATAGGTTGAATTTGTTGGGAAGGGAGAATACTCAAGGGATGAAATTATGAGGTGAGAGAGGAAAGTGGCAAGAGGAGATGGGGAGAGACAGGGTAGGGTATAGTATAAACTATCTTATGTAGAAGAAGCAAGGGGAAGTGGTTGTAAGGGGGGGAAGAATAGGAAGGCAAAAAGGCAGAACCACATTCTCATTGAATTTGGTTCAGGGAGAGAATGACATACGTGCTAAATGGGATATCTCAACCTGCAGTAGAATAGGGGGAAGGGGGATGAGAGGAGGGAAGATGGATGGGAGCGCATCCTTGGGGGGAGGGGTGGTTGGAAGTACCCACTATAGAAGAGGGACAAGATCATGTGGGGAATGGACCAGGTGGGGGTTGGCATGAGTGGGAGGGAATCGTAAGCAGCCTTGTACAATATATCTACTATGATAATGTTTTGCATAGCTAGACATGTACAACATATACTGAATTACTTATCTCCCAAGAGGGGATGGGTGACAAGGGAAGAAGGAAATGGATCTGAAAGTCGAGGTCTTAACATTAAATTTTTCAAATATACATAAATATTATTATCAACACTCTTTTGCTTACAATTGGGAGATAAGATGTGCAGGCATTGGGACACAAATATTCACCTTCCCCTAATGGAAAAGTCGAAGGGGGTATGGGAGAAGGTAAGGGAGAGAGCAGATTGGAGGAAGCGATATCTTGTGGGACTGCTATTCTGGGAGGTTGGGTAGGGGAATAATGGGGGGAAAATGATTGTAACTCAAAACCTGGCAGAAATGAATGATGTAAAACAGAAGCTAATAAAGCATTTGTTTAAAAAAAAAAAAGATATTTCTTGAAAGGGGACATGTAACGTGCCAGAAAATGTAGTGATACAGAGAGATCAAATTGCCAATCAGATGGAATAACATTTAATTGTAATTGACCTGAAAGTTTTTTGCAACGTCACTTAATCACTAGTGAAAAAAGAATGGTGCATAGGAATGTGCTGATGTTAAAGCACTGTATTAGGCAAGCACAAGAATTGTTTCTATGTTATCCTAGAAGGATGTGTATTGGCATGCCAAGGTGATGTGTAGCTTAGTATCAGTATTCCTTTCCCCTTTCTTACAAAAAATATGACAATTGTACAAAAATAAAAATAGTATTGTCGTAGTATTTTCAACTGTTAAATTATACATATAATATATGCATGTGTTCAATATTCATATTGCATATTTATATCATTACATATTAACATGTGCATTATATTCATATATGTAATGCATATATAATATGTGTATATATGCATATATACTCAGAATTGTAACACCGTATATAATTTCTTTCACAAGTGGTTTACAAAGCTTTTTTTAATTGCACGAACATTGGAAATTAAAAACTAGGTGGTAATGAATAAATCTTCATTTTATACATCTGATTAGATGAAAATAGCCAGTAAATGTTTTATATATTTAAAATATTTTTGGCTAGAATTTTTCCCACAACAAAATGATATCTAATATATAAATATATGCCTATGTATATTTATCTCTACATATACATATATATGCATGTATACACACAGCTATATAAATATTTGTGTATGGAGAGAGAGAGAGCCCTACTATTTAGTAGCTACAATAAAGTCAAACTATGTAAGTTTGCTCACTTCTAAATGTTCCAGTTAGAATTCACAGTTAAATTCTGCCAGCTCTTGTTCCTCTACCATGGCTCTTGGGTTAATCTATCATGTTCTATGTGCTTATTCCTCCCTCTACCACTGTGGTTT